>QLPG01020426.1:0-11637 GCA_003314385.1 Gomphus sp. MG54 | reverse complement strand
AAGGGGATAAAAGGAATAAAAGGAGGGAAAAGAGGAATAAACCGGTGGTCCCCTGACACAAGGGGTGTTGTCGAAAGGTCGGGTGGACTATGGCCAGGTCCTGCAGGCCAAGAGTAGTGGCGTTGGCTTCAACATACTCGTGCGTTGCGCCCTACTTGCCGTGCATGCCACTGTATTTGCAACAGACAGATACTCAGGGGGATGCTGAAGATGCCGGCCCAAGTCGAGGACTTAACAGAAGAGAAGAAGGTAGAAGGGCCTAAGCCTAGTCGATACCCAGAATGAAGAAGTATGTACATGCATGTCCTACTTATATAGGTTAAGAAGCGACATGTGGAATAAGGAATGTGGGACAACAAGGTATGCAAAGCATGTGGTTATTGTCCACAACGAGTAAAATTAGAATAAGAGATGTGGGGCAAAAATAGAACAATAAAGGACAGAATAATAGGACGTGCCCTAGCACAATAGGAAATGCCCGATTGTAAAACAAGGCCATAACCGAAGATAACACAAGGGCAGGAAGTGCCGAGGTGAGGCGGACCGAGGAGTGAGGAGTGGACATAGGAATGAGGGGTGTGACAGATATGTGCATCTGGCCGAGAACAACTCATTGAATGGTTCGTACTTGGTTACTAATGGAGTATTTTAGTCGGTACCGCTGAGTTATTGGGTCCTCGGTACGTGTACTTGACAGACGGTCCCTCAATCACCACCTCTACCTTCCTCTTCTTCGACGGAGGACCACCACCATCCTCCGAAGCACCCCTACCTCTCTTCTTGCCCTTGTCCGACTCCTCACCATTATCTGGCCTACACTTCACTTTCCAAACTCCGCAGATCAGGCATGAAGTGCCTCTCCCAGTACTAGACCAGATGCAGGGGTCCCCCCAGCAGGCACAGTGCTTACACACCTCCAAACTCCGACCAACCCCACCTTCAGACATCTGATACAGGTCCGGGAAAAGGCTTATTAGCGTTCTCTGACTGGAATCGATCAGTCCAAGACCCACCTCAGCACCATCAGCCCTGGCCCTTCTCAACTGCTCATTCTCCACCTGCTTTTGAGCGTGAGCCTTTTGGGCCAACTGCTGTTTCTCAAGGATGCAGGCATGCTCTTTTTTGCGCTCAGATAATCCCAAACCCCCCTCTCCCAAGTCTGGGGTCACTCTCCAAGTCATGACCCCTGAAGAACTCCCTTCAGGGGAGGTGTCTTCGGCTATCATGGATAACTCCAAAACAGTCTGAGAGCTCTTTTTAGCCCTCCCTTGCGTTGCCCTTTTAGGGACTTTCGACAAGGCCCCTCAGGGCTTTTCGGCCTCCTTTTGGACTATCTTATCTTCCTCCTCCTTGGCCCTTTGTTCGGCCTCTTTGGCTTTCTTTTTGGCCTCCCTCTCAGCCTTTTTGGCCTCCTCTTTTGCCTTGCGCTCAGCCTCCCGCTTAGCTTCCTCCTTGGCCTTCCACTTGGCCTCCTCCTCAGCCTTTCTTTTGGCCTCCTCCTCGGCCTTTCTCTTGGCCTCCTCCTCGGCCCTTCTCTTGGCCTCCTCCTCGGCCCTCCATTGCTCTTTGGCCTCCTCTTTGGTCTTCATCTTCTTTTCAGCTCGGATCTTATCAAGCATCTCCGAGGTTGCCTATATCTGCTCTAGCAGGGCAGCTTCATCGTCAGGGATGGGAGTGTTGGGTGATGACATGGTTGGGCTACTACTATGGAAAAGGGTCCTCCTTTTATACCTTTTTCAAACACCTAATCACATAATCTTCTCATGGTAACTACTGCCGTCACTAAGTGCTAGGATCTCGAGGCTTGGTCCTAACAGGGGGGCACTGTTATATCCGTGATATAACTCCGACATCTTGGACATCCGACATAGGGCGCTACAAAGAATCTCCCTCCAAAACAAGTCCGAGCTAGTCTGAACCCACCTGGTCACCTCCAAGTTCGACCAACAACAATTACCTCGGACCTTGGACAACCTTCCTTTCCCAGAAAGCCAAGAACCATACATATTTCTTGGTATGATGTCTAGACCAACATATCATGATAGGAGTAGAGTGGAATACAAGGCAGAGTTCAGGGCACCATCCCATCCTGATTACCATGCCCACTCCATTCGACTCTCTCTTAAACACAAAATGAGAGTGCACAACTGTATACCCATTAGTCCTCCTACTCCTAGACTCCTATCCTTGGATTGGATACTGGAGAAATTGCGGAAGATATGTTGCCTGTGATCTGGAAATACTCCGAGATGACTCAGTCCTCTGACTCATCCTAAGGCCCCTCAGGAGTAGTAGACAAGGTTGTTAGATATTTATTGGTGGACTTTCTTATTGTTCCTTTTATATGTTTCTCCTTTTCTTGGCTTGAATCAGACCTGTTTCCTATTCCATTAGTCTTTTCTCCTTGTTACTCATCATCCTTACCTTTTTGGTTAGTCTCCCCCTATCATAGCCCCTAGCCCCTATTCACGCAGCCTCAATGCTATACTATTTCTCTAGAGTTTCTCCATAGTTTCCTCTTTTGTATACTTTGTTCTCGTGCTTTGTCATTCAACTAACATAGCCAACCTCTTGCATTGTTTTGCATCGTTGCTTGGTTTTTGTATATAAAGGCCTCTGGCTCACCTCTGTAATAACAAGTTCACAAGTTAAAAGCCCCAAGTCAAGTCTCCAAGTCCAAGTCAAGATTAGTCAAGAAATGTCTAGACTATTGTATTCAAGTCCCAAAGTCAAAGTCCAAGTATTAGTCAGCATGACATGTTCACGTCTCAGGTCATGTCCCTGTCACATCACGTCCTAAATCACTCACATTCTATTTCTGTTCATACATTCCCATATCACAGAGCTTATTCCAGCTGTGCTGAACGACTGTGCTAGACCCTGCCAGAGAAAAGGACCAGTGCATGCAGGCTTTTAGGTATTAATTATCTAAAGCAACTCTACACTGGGTAGGTGATAGCCCCTTCCACTGCAGCTGATCCTTGTCGATGAAGAGGAACACTTCGAGGTCAAACAAGTGCTCGACAGTCAGATGAGAGCAAATCGGCTGCAATTCCTTATCAAATGGAAGAATTATGGCTACAAAGAGAATTCTTGAGAGAGAAAAAATGACATCCGAGCCCCTGACCTTATTATTGACTTCTACCATCTGCACCTGGGTGCCCCATGTTGAATCCATGCCCTGGATGCATCTGCCTTCAGACCTCACACACCAGTCCTGCCCATAGGGATCAATGCGTCAGGCATGCCACATTCTAGAGGGGGGGTGATGTCAGAGGAACCCCCGATAATGAATCCCGACCAACACCACCCCACCCATACTTCATACTTGCTGACCAAGATCCATTCGGTCCACTTATGGCAGTGCCGCACAGATTATACACCAAATAATCGTCACCATTGGTGGTCACCTCTCAGAAGTGCCAACCATAACTATCGGCCTTCCTTTTGTCATTTGTTCCTGGTGTCGAGACCCTGGTGTAACTTCCCGGTTGGTATGGAGAATGATGCCTGGTATGGTGCAGAGTGCCATACCAATGGTGCTTATATACCGTAGCTAGTGGGTGAAGGGCTCCCTAGAGTTTTCTCTTTAGATCCCCCTTCACCAAGTAGGCTAATCACTATATATTAGATACCATACTAAACCTTCTAAACCTTTGGATTCCCCTTTGCCAGTGTGCCGTCCAAGGGTAGAATGCCTGCTTAGGTTGCCCTTACAGAAACAACACATAAGAACCAGCAGCAGCATCCCCTCATTCCCTCATATTTGTAGGGCAGTGTTAGGAACCATATGCTGGCATGCCCAACTATCTATTTCAGCCCACTCAGCCTAACTTGGCCTTCACTCGCCTATTCAACTATACACCCTTAGCCCACAGACTATATGCACCTCATGTATCCGTCTTGGCATCACATGCTCCTGTCAATTCACTCCACTCATTTATGTCAAACTCCATATACTCACAATTCTATTTTTACTTCATTTACATTCAATATCCTTTCATTTATGTTCTTGTCAAGACTACAATACTGAGCTCCGGTACACTCGGCAATACCAACCAACCAACCAACCTTTACCCATATTATTCTCACTATTACATGGTCTCGGCTCAGTACATCTGGTACATTGTCTAGATTACTTCTCCCATCCTATCCGTCTCGTCCCTCACTATCCTTCCATCCCCTCACCCATTCCCCTCCAAACATGTGATGACCACTCATTATCCTGATTATGGCCCTATTGTTTTATATTCGGTCATCCTCTATTGTTCTATTCTCACCCACTACTTTATTATTTTATTCTCAACCATACTCCATTATTTTAATCCCACTTACATTCCTTATTCTATTCTTGATCACTGTGGATAATGCCTCCATATGGTTTTTCATACCTTATTGTTCTCCATTCCTTATGCCACCCTGTTCCACATCTTGCTTCTTAACCTATATAAGTAGCAGGATGTATGTAGGTAGTTCCTCACTCAGAATATCAAATCGGTTTGCACCCCCTTGTCAGCCTCCCCTATCTAAGTCTTTCGCTCAAGCTAATGCCCTTGGCATCCTCACAAGTCTCTTTCCTGTCTAAATTAGTGGCATGTATGGAACAGCAGGACACAACACACGAGCATGTTGAAGCCTAGCCACTCCAAAATGGTTTGCAGGACTTAACTGATATCTCGGTGTTACTGAATCATAACAGTATATTCTGAGTGACACTGCTTTCTGTGCCACCTCTGTTCTTATAATTATGCCCCCACGCACTAGATCCACAGCCCATATGGATGACAATTGGCTCACCCCCACAGTAAATCAATGAAGGGAGCACGAAGCCTCTAGTACCCCACCCCTTCTCATTGGTTATACCTTGCCGACAATAGAACTGTGGCATCTCGCCTCTCCCTTCGAGCAAGAACCATGCATTGAAGAGGTTGTCGATGACAACATTGAATACACAGATTATGATAATGACGATCAAGAACCCCATCTGGCAGAGGATGAACCTGGTTCAGTATACTATGATGCAGATGCTGAAACCAAGGAACAGCCTCAGCACCACCAACAGGCGAACACACCTAAACCTCCCCGCACTCCGACAGCCGTGCCTCTCCAACCCACAGTTGCACCCCATCAGCCTATGGCTGCACCTCTGCAACCCCCGGCTGCACCCCCTCCATCCACGGCTGTACTGCCACAGACCAGGAAAGCTCCCTGAGCCAGACCAGCCCTACAGGCCAGGCAGGCTCTGCAAGCCAGGCCACCTCCTAGGGCCAGGGCCTCCATGAACCTGGCCAACAATAATGACCTTCTGAATGCCATTCTCGAACTTGGCAGAACTGTCTGGAACCACCGACAAGATGGTCAAGCCGCCAGAATCCGAGAACCAGAACCCTTCGATGGGACCAACCCAAAGAAGTTAAAGGGTTTCATCTTCCTTTGCAGAATGAACTTCTACACCTGGCCTAACTCGTTCCCTAACGATAGGCAAAAAGTCAATTACATGGTCTCCTACCTGAAAGGAATGGCTCTGGAATGTTTCGAGCCCTACCTGATGGGTAATCCCAATATGGAACCCTGTTAGACCAGCAATCTGGAGCTTTTCATCGATGAGTTACAGATCAACTTTGGCTCTTGGGACGAGAGAGCCAATGCGGAAATGGCTCTCAAAAAGCTAACTATGCAGGACAACCACAAAGCCACTCAGTTTGTGGAATTTTACAGGCTCGTGGCTTTTGTCGACTACAATGACAATGCTCTCCTCTACAAGGCATACATGGCACTGCCACAGCATATCAAAGACGGCCTCATCCATTTTGATAAACCCCATACACTCGATGAACTTCGAAATCATGTTCAAAGGATCAACATGAGGTATTGGGAATGAAAGGCTGAACAGTCTACTGAGGGCAGCAATGAGCTGAAGAAAGATATAAGATAGGACAAGCCTGGCAACAGATCCACCTCAGACAACTGCCAGCAACATAACAGCAATGATAACAGCAGCAAGGACACATCTAAGAACAAAGACGGGAAAATGCCCCAGCCAAACCCACCCGAGTACACTAAGACCCTCAGAAAGGATGGCAAACTTCTCCCAACCGAATGTCAAAGATGCATGGACAACAACCTGTGTCTCCTCTGTGCTGCCAGTAATCACAAAGTCGCTGAATGCCCTAAGGCAACCAAAGCCCATGCGACCACCACTCCCGACTCCATCTCACAGGCATCTGATGCCTCGGATGTGGACTCAGCAATGGTGACCAAAGACTATTCCACTACCCGCTAGCCTCTGAGCACACCGAGAGTTGCATTGACTCAGCAGATGCTAGTAGTGAGGTTTAGATCAATGCTCATATGTCCCCATGCTCTCTTCTCTTCTCTTCTTTCAACATCTGATTGGTTACCGAACCTTTCCAGCAACCCACCCTGATGCTTGATCGCATCAACATCTGTTCATAGTTACCATGTTATTATATTTAGAATTCTTTGATCCAGTACAGCTCATTCGGTTACCACTGAATACATAGACATGTCACTAGATCTTCCGTCCGGACAATAGCTGTCCAACCATCTGTCTGTCACGTCACTAGATCTGTCGGCAATATTCCATCATAACTCACTTACCCACTATAATCTGTTGATTAACAGGGTATTGGGCAGTACTATGTTCTGTCACACCACTAATGCTTTTAGATGTGTGCTGATGGCCTCAGTCCAGTCGGCTCTTGCCACTGTTCCAAAAGCCTCACCCAGGATCCTGTTCCATTGCTGGAAGCTTTGCCAATAGCCCTAGTCAATGCAACTGCCTTGTATACATTTGTATACCAGAATGGCTGGCAAGTTTTTAGCTGGGACCTCTCAGTCAGCGGTGCCATTCGGCATGTCCAGCCAGGGTCTCTTCCATCTGTCCCCATCTGTTCCCATCCCCATACATCCGCATTAACATACTCCTACCACTCCTTTCCATTCCCTTGGCTTGAGGTAGACTATGGGACGTCTACCTAAAAGGGGGGGGTGGTGACCAGCTAGAAACACTTAGAACTACCCCCCTTCCGAAAGCATCCCTCTCCCAAAATCCCTTCCCCTTCACTCCCTGTCCTGAACTGCCGAGGTGCCACCAGGCTGCACTTCACATGGCAGGTGTTGCATTGCCCACATGCTGCCCCTATGTTCTGTACTAGACAACTCTCCTCGCATTCCTCACAATGATCACAAGGAGGATGGAGGGAAGGTGACCATTCTTGGGTCAGCTTCTTTTTGGGCTAATAAAGAGAAAAAATCAGAAAATAATTATAATAACAAAACAAAATAAATCCCCACATACCTTGGTCCCCATCAGCACTCCCCTCACGTTCGTTTTCTTAGTAGGCCCTGCTCCCATATTCCTACCCCTCTTACGGAAAAAAGCCTCCGGTCTTCCCGAACCCTCAGAAGCCCCCGCAGCACCAGCACCCTTGCTTTCAGGAACCTTATCCTGTTTCCCTGCATTCAGAGGAGGTCCATCAGTTGCATCCTTGAGGCCCCGGTTCCCTGCCTGTTTTGCCAACCCCTCCCGATCCCTCTTGGCTACTTCAGCAGTAGCATCGGCCACTTTCCTATCAGCCTCTTCCCTCTCCACTGCTAATTTAGCAGCCACTTTTGCCGCTTCCTCATCCTCCCTTTTCTTGGCTTCAGCCTCGGCAATTTAAGTGGCCTCAGCCTCTCGCTTCTGCTGCCTCTCCAACCTTTTGCTTTCTATCTCAGCTTTCTATGCATTGTCTTTATCCATTTCGGAACCCATCTTGTTGTGATAGACAATGATGTGATATGCATATTGATGGAAGCAAGGGTCATGCTCTGGTGCCAAACCTCAAACCTTTCGTGATGTCACATTAAGGTGTCGGAACCTCATATTCAATTCCCGCTCACCAGCTTCATGGGTTCAGCTGCTAAGGGGGGGATACTGTCAAGACCATGATACTGAGCTCCAGTACACTCGGTAATACCAACCAACCAACCAACCTTTACCCATATTATTCTCACTATCACATGGTCTCAGCTCGGTACATCCAGGACATCGTCTATATTACTTCTCCCATCCTATCCGTCTCGTCCCTCACTATCCTTCTATCCCCTCATCCGTTCCCCCCCAAACATATGATGACTACTTATTATCCTGATCACAGCCCTATTGTTTTATCTTCAGTCATCCTCTATTGTTCTATTCTCACCCACTACTTCATTATTTTATTCTCAGCCATACTCCATTATTCTAATCCTGCTTACATTCCTTATTCTATTCTTGATCACTGTGAACAATGCCTCCATGTGGTTTTTCATACCTTATTGTTCTCCATTCCTTGTGCCACCCTGTTCCACATCTTGCTTCTTAACCTATATAACAGGATGTATGTAGATAGTTCCTCACTCAGAATATCAAATCAGGTCGCACCCCCTTGTCCACCTCCCCTATCTAAGTCCGTTGCTCAAGCCGACACCCTCAGCATCCTCACAAGTCTCTTTCCTGTCTAAATTAGTGGCACACATGGAACAGCAGGGCACAACACATGAGCATGTTGAAGCCTAGCCACTCCGAAATGGTTTTCAGGACTTAACTGATATCTCGGCATTACCAAATCATAACAGTTCTGCTCCACTTTCATTTATTTGCAATTCTGTTTTATCTCTAATATCCGATCTGCTACTACATTCCTTATAGGGTAACTCCATTGGGAATTGGGGTGACATGTCACCCCTCAATGTCACAGAGGAGATCAAGATTGGGATATATTATTTCTGTTCTCGCTTTTCACAATCCTTGCCTTTCTTATCTATTATAGGAATCTAGTTGACTCCTCATAGATTTGAAAGTAGTATAAAGATCTTGTACATTCAGTAGTTCAGTCCTCAGTCAGATAATTGACTTTGATTTCAACTAAGCCTTTCTTCTGTCTTGCTATTCTAAAATTAGGCACCAGTGCGATCTGATGGTCACAAAACACAAGTTGAAGCCATGCCCTATCCTGAACCTTGCCATTGTTTATCTTTGAGAGATATTATGTTTAATTATGATTACATTATTCCTTCACATTGTAACAGGCAGGAGGGTCACAAGTAAGGGTGTGATGTATTTGTGGTTGTCAAGTACACGTACCGAGACCCATCTATTTGGCATTGCCAACCGAGCAACCATCCTATATCCATGACCAAGTGTCCATGCCGCATGCATAACACTTGAAATGCCGGTCTCAGCTTGGCACGTCCACCATCCACACTCCCTGTCTTCACCCTTTGGTCCATCTCCCCTCGGGACCTCCTGTCCTTGTATTATCCCCGGTCACAACTCCATTGTTTTATACTCAGCCACTCCCTATTGTCCTATCCTTGGCTACGTCTCTATTATCTTATCCCTTATTGTTTTATCCCCATTTTGCATCCCTTTATTCTAATTTTATCCATTGTGGACAATAACCACATTGCTCTGCATATTTTGTTGTTCCACATTCCTTATTCCACATGTCACTTCTTAAACCTATATAAGTAGGACATGCATGTACATATTTCCTCATTCTGGGTATCGACTAGCCTTAGGCCCTTCTACCTTCTTCTCCTCTATTAAGTCCTTGACTCAGGCTGGCATCATCAGCATCCCCCTGAGTACCTGTCTGTTGCAAATAGGTGGCACACACGGCAAGTAGGGTGCAACGCACGAGTATGTTGAAGCCAACACCACTACTCTTGGCCTGTAGGACTTGGCCATAGTCCGCCCGACCTTTTCGACAACACCCCTCGGCAGTACCAAAGTTTGTCAGTACCCGACTCCTGACAGTGGTGTGTATTAGGGTACTGGATTCTCTGATATATGGTGATTATTTTTGGTGATACCAGCCAGCCCTATCTACTGAAAGGTTATCCCACCTTCCTCTTTCCATCATAGTTGTCATCACTCCTCTACTACAATTCAATCATCTGTTTATACAACAAAAACTCACCATCATACTTGACCTCATTTTTTGTTTGTAGATTGAATGTATCTTAGCATTTTCTATAATGTTTCATAATACTATCCTGTTCACCAATGCCAAAAGGTCCTCAGAAGACAGTTTGGAGGTGGTGAGGATAGAGGAGGAAGTACTTGAGCACATATCCTCTCTATGATGTCCTAAATAGATTTTGAGCACATATTGTCATCATCCCAGTTACCAGCACAACAAATCACACACTGCACGTAGCATACAATACATCAAACAATTGTGTCAAACCCCACCTTTGCACTCTTAACTTTACAAGATCTAGACCAGCATAAATTAATCTACGCCTTGCTATTCAAGAGCAGTGACTGGCATCTTTAAAGGATTCAATTCCAGGCCTGTCTCTTTGTATAATCTGGATGGGTTAGAAGCCATCATATACTCCTGAACCTTACTATCTTTAGCCGTGATGTAGTGTGGTGTGACCTGTGGAGTGTCAAGTCCATGATACCGAGCTCCAGTTCACTTGGTAATATCAACCAACTGACCCTTACCTACATCATCTCTCACTATCATACAGTCTCAGTTCGGTACACCTGGTTCATCGTCTGGACCACTCCTCTCACCCTATCCCTCTACCCCTTACTATTCTCTCTTTCCCTGTCCATTCCCTTACCCGTTCTCCCTCGGAATATTTACTGTTCCTTTATTATTCGGTCATGGCCCTATTGTTTTATCTTCAGCTGTTTTCCATTGTTCTATTCTTATCCACTCCCTCATTATCTTATTCTCAGCCATCTTTCATTATTCTATTTCTATTGTGCCATCCCCGTTTACATTCCTTCATTCAAATTTTACTCGTTGTAGATAATATCTCCACATGCTCTGCATACCTTATTGTTCCACAATCCTTATTCCACATATTGCTTCTTAACCTATATAAGTAGGGCATGTATGTACATACTTCCTCATTTTGGGTATCGACTAGGCTTAGGCCCCTTGTCTCCTCTTTCCTCTGTAAAGTCCTCTACTCAGGCCATCACTTTTGGCACCCCCCCAGTACTTTCTCTGTCCCAAATTGGTGGCATGCACGGCAAGTAGGGCACAATGCATGAGTACATTGAAGCCAAAGCCACTACTTCCAGCCTACAGGACTTGGCTGTTACCCATCCACATCTTCGGCATTCCTGAAGCTTAACATGGGGTCATCTAACAGTCCCTTCACAAAAGAAATTAGGTGAATTTGAAACTGAATTTTGCCCCCAACCTCTGATGTTGTGTGACTTGAGTTTCTATCCTCCTGCATTGTTTCATCTCCTTACCATTGTTATCTGCTCGTTAGTATTTCTGTTAGCTATTTGGTTCTTGTCTTCTCTCTTTTTTGGAGATTGTTTTGTGGTTATAGGTTTGGCCTCTTGTTATCTTACCTCTGCTATTATAACTTGTGTATTTTGTTTTTACTTTTATCTGCCAAATTTTGTTTCTGTGAACAAAGATTGTTTTTATTTTTGCTTTGGGTTGCTCATTTATATTTCAAGTGTGGGTTTCCTCTCTTTAGATAGTCCAGGAAGATTACCTATTGTCAAGTCCACGATACCATGCTCTGATTTACTCGGCAGTACTGACCGGCCGACCCTTACCCATATCATGTGTGGCCTCGGCTCGGTACATTCGGTTCATCATTTGGTTC
>QLPG01020424.1:0-14277 GCA_003314385.1 Gomphus sp. MG54 | reverse complement strand
GGCTCACCAGCAGCGAGATCCTTAGACTTTCCTCTTTGGATTCCCCCTGCTTAGGTGAGAACTCCACATGTATTTAGGTAGTAGATAATTAAATAACTTTGGATTCCCCCTGCTTAGCTCACCTCCGAGATATACTTCGGGGCTGTAAGAGGGTTGCCCTTACAGCCTTGGCAGGTACCTTGTCAATTATGTGTAGGAATAATAGTTTATGGGTGTGAACTATTATTCTACCCTTGCCTAGGATTATTTCCACAGATGTTCTATAAATCTAATTTAGTTCTTTTACTATGTTTTTGCATACCTTTACGTTTTTAACCAAGAAACCTTCCACTTAGGTAGAAGGGTTTGAGATTTACTCTTTGGAATAAACCTCTGTCAACAAGTCTTCAGACCTATTGATTTGGCAGTGGTCTTTAGACCAATATACCTACGAGTGCTTGCTACATAAGATAATCTGATAGATTATAGGTGAAAGTAAGATTGATAGTTAAGCTACTTTTATGCTACAGAACTAGTCTCTGTATATACTAATTCTAAGCTGATTATGTAACTCCCCAATAAGGCAAGACCTTCTGGAAATTAGTAAAATGTTACAGAAAGGGATGGAAGGTCCTAGAATCCTCTGGAAGTCACAGTGTCACCCTTGTAGTCACTAATAATAAAAAGAAAAGAATATTCCCACAGCTAGTAGTCTTGTGACTGGTCAAGTCACAAAATACTACTAGTAATTGAGCCATGCTTTTGAAGTGTATCAAGTACACATACTGAGATTCCGGTAATTCGCGAGTGCCGACCACACAGTCAGTCTATGTCCATGCACAAGTGTTCAAGCCACATACAAGTCACTTGGTACGCCGGTCACAGCTCAGCACATCCACCATCCACATTCCCCATCCCTACCCCTCATCCACTCTACCTCATTCACCATCCATTAATCCTACCCCATCTGTTCCTTATTCCTCAACCCACCCCACCTTGGGACATCCTGTCCTTGTTTTATCTTCAGCCACAACCCTGTTGTTTTATAGTTGGTCACTCCCTATTGTCCTATCCTTGGCCACATCCCTATTATTCTATTTCTATTGTTTCCATCCCCATCTACATTCCTCCATTCTATTTTTTCTCATTGTGGACAATATCCTCACATGCTCTGCATACCTTATTGTCCCACATTCCTTATTCCACATGTCGCTTCTTTACCTATATAAGTAGGACATACATGTAAGGTAGCAGACAAATGGTTTCCGCTAAGGTCATGTGACTCAAATGTCACATCCACCATTTCACACAAGGATCTGACAACATTGACAAAAAAATGATTCTGAGACCATAGATCAATGGCATAGAACTATATGTACATACTCTTGGTTTTACTTTTTGAAAAAAATTACTATTGCAAATGCAGTATATCAAAACTTTCAAACATCTTCCCAAAATTCATAATCACAATTTTAAGCACTCTGATACTGTCAAAAAAATTTTGGGCACAAAATTTTTGTGCTGACATAATCACCTATATAAGGAAATATTCCATATATAGAAGGACATTCCCACGGATAAGGTAGAGGGCATATTCAGCTAAGGTCACATGACTCAAGTGTCATTTGCACAAGGATCTGGCAACATGCCAGATCCTATTTTAGCTGAGTTGGACAAGGCAGCTGATATTATATAGTGTAGCTCAATCATTATTTCCAAAAAAAATTGCCATCTTCTGTAGCAGAATACAAATTTTTTTTCAACAATGAAATTTTTTGCACCTGTGACTGTGACCATCACATCACGTGACCTTAGCGGAAACTGTTTGTCCACTACCTTACATACTTCCTCATTCTGGGTATCGACTAGACTTCGGCCCCTTTACCTTCCCTTCCTCCTGTAAAGTCTTCTACTTAGGCTGGCACCAGTCAGCACTCTCCAAGTATTCTTTCTGTTCTAAATTGGTGGCATGCATGGAAAGTAGGAGGCAACACACGAGTATGTTGAAGCCAAAGCCACTACTTCTGGCCTGCAGGACTTGGCCATTCCCTACCCACATCTTCGGCCTTACCAAAGCTTGACAGAATGACCTTTATATAATATCTATTATATAAGCCCAGGAGTTTGTTGTACAAGTTGGTCTGAGAACTTAACCTAGGAATTTGGTTCCATTTTCCGTGTATTAAGTAATTTGCACCCAATTATGGTTCCTTGTGGGTCCAAATAGGAATAGATGAAAAAGATATGTTTTTGAGGATTTTCCTTGGACTTGAGGGTTTTGTTATTTAAGAGTTAATTACCATAAGTAATTCACTCTTACATGGCCAGCCAAAATATTATTATATTTTTTGGTAGTCATTTTAGGACTGATTTGATGGGTGACTTTCTTTAGAGGAGAGGCTTGGATCTTATTCACTGAATCCATTTAGAAATCTTGTACCAATCAATTGGAGAATTTCTGGTTCTCCAACAGTAAGCCCTAGGTAAGATGATCAAACTTATCTACCCAGATATGCCTCTTGGCAATGGTTGTAGGCAATTCATAACAGTAATGACTGGTCCAGCCCTATCTGTAAGGTCATTCTAGAGTTTCTTCAGGCAATAACAAGCAGTGAACAAAGCCATGAGATTGCTTCATATCATAAAGATTGACTAGTATGGTGAGCATGAGAAAAAAAGACAATGAGATGTTATCTAATCAGAATATGTAAGATTACTCATGAGGGGTGGTAGGTCTAGATTTCCTAGAATAGGTAACAGCATTTCTCTGTTATTCAAACTGTTGAACCACAAGTTTTCAAGATCAGAGAAATAGAAGCAGTCAATATGCAGACTGCTGATGATCTTTCACATAATTCCTGTAGGGTACTTAAGTGAAGACTCTGGCTCTGGAAGAAGGAAGATATTGAGGGCAAAGAGTATGCTGTCCATATTTACTCCAACCTCAACAAGCATGCGGCTAACAAGAATGGAGTTTTGGCCAGGTAACAGCTTTATAACCTAGATAGAGTATCTCTGAAGTCAAAGGTATATCAATTTAATAATGTGATGACTTCAAAATCAGTGCTTGTCAGGAGTCGGATACTGACAGACTTCAGTACTGCCGAGGGGTGTTGTCGAAAGGTCGGGCGGACTATGGCCAAGTCCTGCAGGCCAAGAGTAGTGGCGTTGGCTTCAACGTACTCGTGCGTTGCGCCCTACTTGCCGTGCATGCCACTGTATTTGCAACAGACAAATACTCAGGGGGATGCTGAAGATGCCGGCCCGAGTTGAGGACTTAACAGAAGAGAAGAAGGTAGAAGGGCCTAAGCCTAGTCGATACCCAGAATGAAGAAGTATGTACATGCATGTCCTACTTATATAGGTTAAGAAGCGACATGTGGAATAAGGAATGTGGGACAACAAGGTATGCAGAGCATGTGGTCATTGTCCACAACAAGTAAAATTAGAATAAGAAATGTAAGGTGGAAGTAAAACAATGAAGGACCGAATAATAGGACGTGCCCTAGCACAATAGGAAATGCCCGATTGTAAAACAAGGCCATAACCGAAGATAACACAAGGGCAGGAAGTCCCGAGGTAAGGCGGTTCGAGGAGTGAGGAGTAGGTGTAGGAATAAGGGGTATAACCGATATGCGCGTCTGGCCGAGGACAACTCATTGAATGGTTCGTGCTTGGTTACTAATGGAGTGCCTTAGTTGGTACTGCCAAGTTATTGGATCCTCGGTACGTGTACCTGACAGTGCTCACCCACCAGTGTAGAATAGGGATGGACTGGTCCCAAGGTAAGGTTACCGCACTTGCCAGATTTGAGGTAATGAAAAGCTAGACTACAAGGGTGGTGTGTGACAAGTAAAACAAGCTGATTACCCATCTTTTCAAGGGCAAGCTGTCTAATATCACATGGTGTCCAGCATGCAGGCATACAACATGCATATGCTGCATGTGCATACATATGACATGCACATGCTGCATGTGCACACATATGACATGCACATACTGCATGTGTACACATATGACACACACATGCTGCATGTGCACATGTACAACATACATATGCTACATGTGCACATGTACAACATGCATATGCTGCATGTGCACCTCTCTGGGATTGGACAGCACATGTCATGGTCACATGTCTCTGCACCATACATACACACATATGACATGCATGTAGGTGCAGTGTGCACCTGACATGTAAGGGCAACCTACTCGGATACTGATTCCAGTACCTGCTAGGAGACCAACAGCAGGAAACACCATAGCCCTGCGACCTACCCAGGGCCTAACCCAGGGATTTGAACCCTAAGTTTATCCACAGGCACTACCAGACACTGGCAGGGAAGTCCAGAAGTAAGTATATAAAAGGTAATGTAGCTAAATACATGCGAGCTGCTTACCTGGCAGGGAGGTCCAGAAGAGAACAACCAAAGGACCCCCTTACCTAAGCAGCGACTGTATAGTTACAGTGACTGTGACATAACAAACCTGTCACAGCCAGCAAAGAAGACAATAGAAGATTAAGGGGAAGAGATTATAGCAAACATATGAAAAGGGAAGATAGAGAAATGATTAAAGAAGTAATATAAGCAAAGGAATAAGAGAAATGAGGGAGATAAAAGGAATAAAAGGAAGGAAAGGAGGAATAAACCGGTAGTCCCCTGACATGACACCTATCCACCCATGGGAAAAAACCCATGGGTTGACAGGTTCAGGTTCCCCATGGGTTAGGTGTGGATTACCCACATTTGACCCTTGGGTGACCCATGCCATTCCCTAGAGGTTGTAAACCCACTAGTGATTGGCATGGATAACCCCCGGGTATATTATATCTACCTGTACCCATACCTACGAAAACCCATACCCATAACACACAGGTACGCTTATATAAGTGAGGTTTGGCACTAACCTTGCTTATATAAGCATACCCGGGAAAACCCGCCTGCGGGTACGGGTTTGGGCCGGGTTAGAAATCCTGACCCTGACCCTTACCCGCGCTACCCGTACCCGCTACCCGCGCCGGTTTCCAATACCCGCACCAATCACTAAAACCCACAGAGGGGCAATGAACATTCTAGTGCTATGAGAGATAAAAGTAGCCGGGATGGGTTGTTTTATGCAGTGGTACAAGGGCATGACAGGACAAAGTACCAAGTACGACTGTAGAACTGTCACAGCATGAATTAGCCATGGGAGTAGTTATCTCTTAAGGCGCTTATATCATAAAAAGTTTTATCACACCCTATTAATGATGGGTAACTAATACTCTCTAATACTTTTTATTGATATCGATTCTCATTATTCTTACATCATCGCTCGAGGTACATTGCTTATCTTAGCTTTCATATCCACGTGTGCTCTCCAGAATAAACCATATCAGACAGCTCAATGGACCACTTTCATACCCACATCTAACATCTCCCCTTCCAACCATCGTGCCCTTGTCCCCTGGAATCTTTTTTCTTTAGGTCTTTTGTCACGTATTTTACTTTCATGGTAGTCGTTAATGTTGCATCGTGCAGTTCTCGCTTGCTATGCAATTCTGTGAAATTGGTTGTACTCATAAAAAATAGGGAAGGTTGCATGTGAGATTTGGTCACCACATGAGGCAGTGACGTTTGAAGAGGGCGAAACGGTGGTGGGTTTCGACGAAAAGAAAACAACGATGGATTGATGACGAGGCTCAGTGGATGCACGCACGCCACTCGTCAATTGTCACAATCGGGAATATCGTGAAACAACCGTCTGTGTCCTGCAGAAGACTTCGATACAGTATCCGACTGCTTGTAGCCACGGTTAGGTTCAAATTCAAGAAGTTGCTGGGTGGAATTGAAGTTGACCAGGAATGTGAAAGAACTGAAGAAGCGGTTATAAATACACCGTGGTGTTTTCCGTGGTTCTCCAATCACTTTGAGAGCTTGAGGTCAAATGCCGAGGAGCGAGGCGAAGCAGGAAGGTGAAAAGGCACCTTGTTCTCAATGGTACATTGGAGATGGTTTCCTCTGTATATTTATGGCCAACTCCCAAAGAAAACGCGGGAGATTTGACAGTTACATAAATGGTGAGCGAAAAAAACTACTCCAACCTCAAGTGATGAGTGATGGTCCGATGCATGTATTTGCATTCAGTCAGATGTCGACGATGTTGAATTGGGGCACGTCGGCACCATGTACAACCTCCTTCACGCGTGAGACACATCAGGAGGTGGGCGTTGTGCGGACGTGTTAATTACAGTCGGTCGTAATATTGGGGGTGAGGTCGCGAGAGATGTGGGCATGGTGAGATATCACTTCCTGACTTCCAACGCTGGTGCCAATAACCACGCAATCCCCTCGTGAGGGCATAGGGGATCGAAAGGTTTATCATTTATGATACTCACCCCTAGCCGCCGTGCATGGCTCCACATTTGCGTGCATGCGACCCTTACTTCGAATAGACATGGTACATCCTGAGAACTTGCCACCACTGCGCAGAATGTTTTGGCAGGCTCCGAGGGAAAGAGAAAGCGTTGCAAAGTTTATTGGGCACGTTCTTACAGGCTACGTAGGGTGGTGCGATTGTGCAAATATCATGTAATTGAATAGGGAGTTACTTCAATCTTCTGTACCATTCTTCGTCCGAAGGTGCTCGTGTTCCCGTTGATTGAGCCTGTTAGCGATCTAAAATTCATTTCAGAATTCTGTTTGGATGTTTTCTAATGTAGAGGATAGGAGCGAACTGTACACTCTATTCTTACTACCATAACTGACCGGAGCGCGCGGCCAAGTCCTGGATCTCACACACGTAATCTCACTGCACCATGTCCGACTCTCCAACGTTAAGTGTGACACTCCTAGGGGCTGGGCAAGAGGTTGGAAGATCATGTTGTGTACTCAAATACAGAGGGAAAACGGTAGTGTGCGATGCCGGTAAGTATAACATTCCCTAGTTTCTTTGTCAAATTCAATGCGTTCGTCTAGGCGTCCACCCGGCGCACAGTGGCATGGCCTCCCTACCATTCGTTGACGAGTTAGATTGGAGCACTGTGGATGCAATTCTGGTTACACAGTATGATATTCTAGTCCTTATCTCTCAAGTCTCTCAGGTGTTATCCAAACAGCTTTCACGTTGATCATGCTGCCTGCCTCACCTATATTATGGAAAAGGCAAGTGTTCCTGCTTCTGAGAAAAAGATTCTCTTCAATTTCATGAAGACAAATTTTAAGGATGGAAAGGGAAAGGTATACATGACGCATCCCACTAAAGCCGTGTATAAGTTCATAATGCAAGATTTCATTCGCATGAGGTCCGTCAAAATGTCCTCTGTTCTGTCTTCAAAGCCTCATTCTCAATTCTCAGTTCGGCATCTACTGATCTACTGTTCACGTCGTTGGATTTATCTTCATCTCTGCCAAATATCATCCCTATTTCGACACATCAGCTTATTTCACCCTCTCCTGGGCTTTCTTTCATACCTTACCACGCGGGTCACGTTATAGGTGCGTGCATGTTTATGATTGAAATGGGTGGCCTCAAGATTCTCTACACCGGGGACTATTCGCGGGAGGAGGATCGACATCTTGTGAAAGCTGAAGTGCCACCCATACGACCGGATGTCTTGATAGTCGAAAGCACGTATGGCGCTCAAACCTTAGAGAGCCGAGAAGATAAGGAACAGCGTTTCACAAGTCTCGTACATCAAATCATTCGGAGAGGGGGCCACGTCCTCCTCCCTGTGTTCGCCATCGGTCGTGCCCAGGAACTGCTTCTGATCTTGGACAATTACTGGAAAGACCATTCCGATCTGCACAATGTCCCCATTTATTACGCTTCCAACTTGGCCAAAAAGTGCATGACGGTCTATCAGACGTACATCCACACCATGAACACAGAAATTCGTGCGCGATTTGCGAGACGGGACAATCCTTTTCTTTTCAAGTAAAAACACCCATTTCCCCCTAACAATCCTCTAGTTTGTCTCCTGAGCTCGCTTATTTAGATACATCTCCCATCTTCCCCAATCTCGAGGGTGGGAACTTAAAATGGCAAATGGACCTCCCTGTGTCTTGCTTGCAAGTCCTGGGATCTTGCAAAGCGGGATGAGCAGAAAAATCCTCGAGCTGTGGGCACCAGATATTCGCAATGGACTCATCATCACTGGCTTCTCGGTTGAAGGCACCTTAGCGAGGGTGAGTCTCAAAACTTTCAGTCTTGTGAAAAATCTGGGTTCTTGTTCATGTACATCTAACACGCGAAATAAAATTGATTATTCATGCTCTGCTGCCTCATGAGTCCACGGCTGTATTCAGATGCCTCCAAAAATTACCCATGCTATACTTATCTTTACCACTCAGGACATCTTGAACGAACCGGAAGAAATTCCTTCTCTGAAGGGATCGACTATTCCACGTCGCTTATCAGTGACCTATATTTCTTTCTCTGCTCACGTGGACTATGCGCAAAATTCTGAATTCATAGAACTAGTCAAGGCACAGCATGTGGTGCGTTTGTCCTATATATTATATTTCAAACCCTTCGAATAACATCTTCAAATCCATCAATTGCAGATTCTCGTGCACGGCGAGCAGACTGCCATGGGACGTCTCAAACGTGCCCTCCAATCGAGGTACCAGGATAGAGACGAGGACCTCAAGATTTATACCCCGCGAAACTTGGAGACGGTGATATTAAAGTTCCGTGAGGAGCGTGCTGCTAAGGTATATATATCATTCGTTTTCTTGTGCATGTTTTGTAATTTGAGACGCATCATCTCTAGACTATAGGCAAGTTGGCTGCGAATCCTCCGACCTCTGACTCAGTGATATCCGGGCTGCTGGTATCAAAGGACTATTCTTATACACTACTTGATCCAGGAGACCTTCGAAATTTTACTGGGCTGTCTACATGTGTAGTAATGCAGCGTCAAAAGGTTTCAATTGGCGTAGGATGGCACCTCATCCGATGGCATTTGGAGGGAATGTTCGGTTCTATTGAAGTAGGAGTAGACAAAAACATTCCCTCGATACGGGTCTGTGTTTTTATATATCCCTGTTGACATTTGCTCCCCTGAGTTTCTGCTGCTGCTGACCCCTGGGACAGATTATGAACGCCATCGATGTTAAACACACCGGTGCACATGAAGTGACGCTGGAGTGGGAAGCTGGCGCTAGCAACGACATGATAGCTGATTCTTCGATTTCCTTGATTCTTGGCATAGATCGCAGTCCTGCGTCTGTCAAGCGTAAGATGTGTTTATTTATTCTTTTCAAAGCTAGCTCACGTAGCCTTGTCTAGTGACCACTCCACCTCACGCCCCCCACCATCCTCATGCTTCAGGAGCTGATGAAAATATGATCTCGTCCCGCATGCAGCGCTTAGCCATGTTTCTCGAGTCACACTTCGGAGACGTCGAGATACATGATCCAGAACACCAGCTTGACACTGTCCCTGAGCATGATAGACGACATTTGGTCATCAAGGTGGATGGATCTGAAGCAAGCATTGACTTCCAGACGTTGGTGAGCGATCAGTATCACGGATATTGCATAAATTTTTTTTACAGAGTTATATGACAGACGGTGTTGAGCCTTCATGACTCGTTGAGAAAACGAGTGGAAGCTGTTCTGGAAATGGCTCTGGCGACCATTAGTACTTTGGCCGAATCATACACCTCGGAAGTCTCTCGTGATATAGCAGATTCTTTTGAAAAAGCACCTAATGTAGAGGAGGGGGATCTCCGAATGGGGGAAGAATTTTGTCAGCCTCGAGAGGGTACACGAAGTACACGGGAAGCGAGGGTGTCTGGAACAAATGAAGGAGATAACGAGGAGGCATATGGCAGCGAGGATTCAGATGAGATTCTGGAACTGGTTGGATAGGGTGAGGGTGAAGAAGGCCTAAACATGTTAATGAGGAGTCGGGGACTAATATTTAAACATACAAACTCAACAACTTGGTCGATAATTATTACTGCTTCCAGGAACATCCGAAGCCTGGTTCTAAGGCACGATTTGTATATCAGACATTACAGGAACTGGTGGAGCGAGCTAATCAATAAATCATACAATTTCATGGAAGCACTAAGTCATGTTGGTGGAGCTCAAGTTGGACATGTGTACATATACGCGTACTGGGTCGAATCACCACGCCTTTAGAAATAAAATATTTCCCTCCCTCCCCACTCGAGTAGGGGGATTCTATCAGGCCACGTATCGGTAATTTTATGGCGGCTCATTCACTGGACAGGCGGTGTACGGGCGCAGTATGCTTTAGGTGGATATCTTTATGACAGGTACAGGAGAAAAGTCAAATCCTGAGTACTTGTTGTAACTGATTCTACATGTATGGTACAATTAACAATTAGCTCTGATTTACATCTGGCTCGTAACCACCTAGCCATCTGTAGACCACCCTTGAATCTCTGTCACGACACCGAGCGTCTTCTGATGCTTCCGTGTATGCTAATAGGCCAGCATCTGCAAGCACGAGCTTTGCCTCCACCCGTCTTGCAGCGTCAATAGCAAGCGTCATATCTTTCTTCATTAACTGAACCTGTGAATTATCATTGTATTTACATAATGGTGCTTCTGTACGAGGCAGGGAATAGACCTGCCTTGAATCCACCCTGATAATCACGGCTGGTCACTGCATCAGGACAAACGCCTGGCACTGGATTGACCGTGGAATTCACCCAGCTACTCCCAGAGCTCGTTGCAAAGCAATTCGAGAGAACCTTTGGGTCCAGACCGCAACGCATACCGAGATTCATAGCCTCCGCCGTAGCGAGCGCAATCATTCCAGAGAGGTAGTTGTTCGACAATTTTGCAGCGAGTCCAAGGCCGGGTCCGCCACATGGATATACGGCTGTACCCATGAAAGATAATATCTCTTTGAGGAGGGGGAAAAGGGGATCATCTTCCATTGCTCCCACCATGAATGTGAGAGTCGCCTTCTCGGCTCCAGCTGTGCCACCTGAGACGGGTGCATCATAGAAGCGGGGCGGGCTGGAGGAGTGCGAGGCAGCCACGGCCATTCCAACTTCTAACGATGATCCGGTGTCAATCGTGGAGCTGAGATGGCATGAGCGAATTATGACTAGCATTAGGACTATCTTGCCTGTCCAAAAAAAGCTTGCCAGATGTGTTTGTTGCCAGGAGCCCTGTTTTAGGAGTCAAGTACACTTCTTTGACATGCACACCCTCAGGGACGATGGTGATTATGCAATCCTTTCGTGATTAATGGACATCGACAGGCCTGGGACATGTAATAAACCGCAAACTCACGGCCCGCTCTGCAACTTCCCTCGCACTCATACCTATGTGGTATTCTCCACATCCTTCGGTGGCCTGTACAAACTGCTGCAGAATTTTTTCGTTGATATCATAGATAGCAAAAGGAGTGGAATGCGGCAGCTTTCGACGCAGCTGGACCGCCATTGGGAAGCCCATGGCACCCAAGCCGACGAAACCGAAGCTCTTGGGGAAAGATGCCATGGCCAAAGACAAGCAGGGTGATCGATGTCCCTCAAGGGTAAGATGGCGACTGCAGCGTAGGTAGGCAGTAAACAGAGCCGAGTTCGAGTTGTGTATAAATATCATCCTGGGAACCACGCGTGGGTCACGGTGAGAATTCCGCCAGTGGTATTCGAGCCTTTGGGTCGTTGATCTATGGGTTAAAATAACTGAGATATCTGTATAATAACAGGTGCATCACATAAACTATTTATATTTAAGAGAGTTTTATCGAATTTAATATGAATTTCTGAGGTGGTTCTGCTACCGGAAAACTACTGGAACGGTTGGTTTATGTTGAATTAGCAAACTTCTATGTGCAGGTTCAACACCTAAGGTGAGGGTTCAGAAACAAGTATGAACAATCACCATACAGGTGTATTCTACTTATAGTGTGGTTGTTCATTATTCCTATACAGAGGGAGGTATGGATAGCAATAAACAACAGAGAATGGAATATGATGGCTCCTAAATGAATGCCTGATTAATTTGGAGGTTAGTCAAGCATCACCATCTTCACAATACTCCCCTCCAATTGACCCATCAACAAGGCTAATTTTCTCAGAGAGGAACTGGTGCTACTTGTGAGGTAGGAACTTGGCCAGGAGGTTGGCAACAATGTCCTTTGTGGACACAGCCTAAATATTGATAGTCCCATCATTGATGACATTGCAGATGGTAGTGGATAGCAATGTGTTTGATACACTGGTAGTAGACACTGTTTGCAATGATAGCATGTGCACTGAGTGAGTCACTTTAGACATCAATTGGAATCTTAACTTTGAATTTAATTGTCCTAGTGTGTCACCTCATCTGGGAGTGTGCAGTTATCATAAAAGGGAGGACAACTCATAACATGTTCAAACTTCCAATTACACTCAATAAAGCTACCTTTTGTAATATCAAAAGGGTATGCACTGTGCCCAGCTTCTGAAAGAGACAAGTCTTATTGTCTGAGATGAGGTTACCGCGCAGCATCAGTATGCAATAGAGGCAGTAGACAGAACTTGGAGAGACATTCTGGAATGATCTCATGCGCCTTTTGGTGGCATTACTGTTGCATGGGGAGGTGATTTTCAGCAAACCTTACCAGTGGTTGGGTGACCATGGTGTACTACAGGTACTTGTCGTAGGACTGGTTTGCGCAGCGGTTGGTGTCGATGTATGAATCATGCGGCGATCGTAATCGTTTGGTCGGTGTCAACGGTGCATTGCTGTCGGCCAGTAAGAAATGCATATTTAGCACCGTCTTCAAAAGTACCGGTTACCTGAGTACACACTTTGCATGGTCTCACTATAAAGTGAAATTAGAAGCATGAATGAATTGAAAAGTACTGTTTACCTGAGCAGGCACACTGTCCGTGGTCCAATATGTATCGTCGGCATGCGGGAGGGAACACGTAGGTCATCGACATTGTTGGTATGTAGGGTTTTTAGGATTTGTCGGTATCGGTTTTGAGGAGCAAGATTAACCTAGGTGCATGGTGGTGTGTTAGGTGCGAGCGTGTTTCTCGCGTAGTTGGTATTATCGTTGCCGTGGGATGTGTCGGTTTTTTTCGACCCAGCCATGACGCGTTTCTGCCATCATGCCGACTTTTATATTATAGATGTGTAGGTCTGAGGGCCGACGCCCGCACCCGGGGGTTCGGTCTCTAGGCACGTTTCAAACCTCGCGTTTACCCAGCACGGTTAAGAACCACAATTGACAGTAGGTGACTTGCCACCAGTGCAACATCTTGAGAGGCAGGCCAGGTTGCGGATTCATTGCAAGACACGATGACTGCTATCTTTCTGAAATATTAAATACAAATATACTTCATCAGTTCGCTTGTGAATTGGCACCAGCAAACAAAACAGCTAATATTGTCTCGAAGGTGCCTCAAAAAAAAAGAAAAAAAGTTAGAATACAAAGCTCCAGAACATTAAGTACTCGAGGAGTAGTCGGACGAAGCTCATAGGGTAGATGCGTCGTAGGCGGGCCATGGTAAAGCAAAAGGTCGCTGAAGAAACGAGGGTCATATACATCATGAACCACTCCGCGCGGATTCTGCATGTGGTTGGAGGGCTCTTCATGAGTCATGTTGAACGGTGGCGGGAATGGAGCAGCACCAATAGAACTCACTGGGTGGTTGTTCAAAGGTCCCAAAATGGCATTGGACTCTAATGTATCAACTTCCTGTACCCCAGACTTGACCTCGTCCACAGACATGTAGGAGTAATCGTCATCAAAGGGTTCGCAACCTGAGTGGGAGCTGAACATTGTTCCGGAGATGAATCCGACCGACGTTTATGTGGTATGGATCTAGACGGCTGATCTATGGGACCTTGGTGGAAGGACAAAAATGGCGAATGTTCATTGTCAATCTGTGCTTTCTTCCGCTAAGGCTGACATCCGGTGTTTCAGTAGGGCTACGTGCGCGGGCCATGTTCACCAGGCCAAGCAGTGGCGATAGTAACGCCAGTCATTACCGCTGCCTGTATCAAGGTGGGAAAATCGCCCATAAAATCTGCCTGAGAAAGACTATTATTGAGGGTGTAGACGTTTGATTCGATCGCCTCTTTGCAAGTAGTCAACGCCTTCTCCGGAACCCATGGGGTATCGCTTGGTAAATAGGCCAAATCCGGAAAAACAGGTGAGCTCCTGTGCTGAATAACGCCATGGTACAAGTGCATTTGTAGTTTACGATATGTGACATGTATGCAGGTGGCATGAAAAGGCCAAGTTATGTAGGTGTGGGAATACAAGTTTACTGTATGAAAATGATATGATTGTGAGCATATAGAGAGAGAGGCACAATGACGGCCTCAC
>QLPG01020402.1:0-37479 GCA_003314385.1 Gomphus sp. MG54 | reverse complement strand
TCTTGTCCTCTCCTCTCCTGTCCCAAGTCCTTTACCTGGGCCGACACTCTCGGCACTCTTCCAGGTATCCCTCTGTCCCAAATTGGTGGCACGCATGGGAAGTAGGGCGCAACGCATGAGCACGTTGAAGCCATGCCACTACTTCTAGCCTGCAGGACTTGGCCTTTATCCATCCGACCCCTTCGGCTTTCCCGAGGCCTGTCAGTATGTACGGTGCCTGACACCCTTAAGCAGAATGCATTCTGACCATCGCATTCAGGCATAGCACCTTGTGTCAAGGGAGGGCCTTCGTAAAAATGTCTGCTGCCATTTCATCTGTCAGTACATAGTTGACATGAATCAGCCTCTCGTGTACAGCTTGGTGTATAAAGTGGTAGTGGATGTCGATGTGTTTCGTCTGGGAATGGTACTCATCATTCTTGGTAATGGAGATGGCAGAGACATTGTCAAGGTGGATTGTAATTGGTTTCTCAAGTGGCTGTGTAATTTCTGCCAGGGACATGTGGATCCAGAGTGCTTCCTTTGCAGCATGAGTTGCAGCAATGTACTCAGCTTCAGTAGTTGACAATGCAATAATAGGTTGCTTTGTTGTGCTCCAGGAGACAGCTCCTCCATCAATTGTGAACACATATCCAGACACGGAGTGTCTATGTTCCTGTGAGGCCCAGTCTGCATCCAAGAATGCTTCGAGTCCCTTCTATGCTCCTCCAATAATGAGACAGGTATTTTTCATTCCCTTAAGGTAGCGAAAAACCCTCTTGACTGCTTCCCAGTGCACTCTCCCTGGGTTTTGCATGAACTGCACCAGGAAAGAGATGGCAAAAGAGATGTCTGGGTGCATGCCTAGTGCCACGTACATGAGGGATCAGATGGCCTCCCTGTAGGACACATTTCACATTTTGTCAAACTGATGTGGGGTGGAAGGGGATTGGGTCAGTGACAGTTTGTGGTGGGGGTCAAGTGGTATGCTGAGCAGGTTAGCGTCCTGTAAATTAAACCTCTCAAGTATTTTCTCAATATACGCACATTGTGAGAATGAGATTGTGCATATCTCACAGTCCCGCTTCACCTCTATTCCCAATAGCCAGCTCAGATCCCCAAGATCCTTGATTTTGAGGATGGTGCACAATTCATCCTTGAATGTACAGATCACGAATTTTGAGTTTCCGGCCATGGTGAGGTCGTTGACATCTATGGCAATGATGAGAGCATCCTGTCTTAAATACTGTGATGGGGAATATTGGTTGGTAGATGGACTAGCTACTATGGTACAAAGAATTGTACCTATGGGATGTGTGGCTAATATTGTATGTAATTATATGCTCTTACACAGACGATGCAAGGCAGGTTGATCGTATGTAAGCACTGGTCCAAGGAGCTGGCGGCGATCTGACTGAAAGTCATGTAGGTTGATTGTGGGTGATCCACAACAGTGAAATAGGTCAATAGAGGCATGAGTGTGATGTATAGCACCTATATAACTATCCCCACTGGGTCCACAGCCTTGAATGATGATGAGAGGTGATTTGACCCAATGCCACTTGATGTCATGTGAGTGCATCAAGTAGATATCAAATATAAGTGTAGGGGGTTTTTCGGTATGAGAGACTAGTGTTATTTGTCCTAGTTACTTTCTCTTTATACAAGTAAATCCTCTAACTAAAATATGATCTGTAATTAACAGATTCTGTGGAGCATATGCAGGGTCGGCCCACTGTGGGCTGCCCTGATGGGATCTTCATAGAGATATGGCACCTGTCAGTGGTGCCATTTGAATAGAACTACTTCTCCCTTTGTTCCCTTCTTGTCTGCAACATTTATTGCCTCTCTGAGTCGTGTCTTGTGTCTCATTCTCCTGTTTCTCAGTCATCTGTCCTTGGTGACTGCATATATGTGCCCCGGTTCCTTCAATTCTTGTTCCTTTGCACGTGAGTCTCTTCCCCTATGTTCCTTCTGTCTCCTCCTATCTGCTTTCCCTTTGTCTCCCGTATTCCATACATTTTGGCTCTTCTGGTCCTTACATCTCCTGATCATCCGGGCACTTAGTGTCTAAGTCTAAGTCACCACCAGTTTGTCTCTCTCGCACGGTAACTACTAGTAAGTCCATGTACTATACTACTTTCCACTGCATGCTCACTAATACTTGTTCTGTATGCTATTTTACACTATTCTTCCTTGTTATACAATCAGATCTGTGCTCAAATATATTTTTGTCCTTTTCTCATCCCTCACTCCCTTCTCCCCATTCCTTCCACCGTTCATCACAACATCCTGGCCAGCATATCTGTGGAATACAGCATGTTCAACTTTGCAATGTGTAAATCCGAACCTTTACATAATGCCACACAGCATATTGTACCATTCCCTTCCCAACTGTTTAAGGCCATAGATCATGTGGTTGGGGCGGCAAATGTGATGTTCCTGGACAGGAACTTCATACCCTTTGGCCTGGCGCATGTGTAGGGTGCAAACTTGCATCTCACCCATGAGAGACCAATCTCAATATATTGTAATTATATATCAATTTTAGTATCACTCTGTGCGCTTTTAAATTCTGAATTTTTCCCACATTTATTTGTATTTTTACCCTCAATATTGAGGGAGCTATTCATTCTTTCCTATGTACGCTACTTATGGGCGCTTGTCCACGCACGACGCGACATGCGTGGCCAGCTCCCTGGATTGGGACCGGCAGCCTGGCTCAAACCTTCGATAGGGTCAAGGGCCGGTTGCAGGATATATGCAGGTGAAACACAACCCGTGCATGCCTCCCTCCTCAGTTGTTGACTACACTGAGGAGGTGAGTTATATAATATATTGTACAAGCCTTTAAGGCTAATTTCTCTATTCTTTTTGTAAGATAAAATAAATAGGTATATTTTCCGAATATACAAGTAGTTGTTGACTACACTGAGGAGATAAAATAAATAGATTGCCTATAAATTCTTCAAACCTACTGCAATTTGCTCATAATCTCATCAAGGTTATGGCCCCCGCAGACCAAACAGAGAAAGTCCCATTGACCATGGGAAGACTAGCTACAGATGGATCAAACTGGTCTCTGTGGAGAGCTCAACTCATGAGTTATTTCGAGTCCAAAAATCTATTAAAACATATAGAAGGCAAAGCCAACTGACCACTTGATCCTCCCACTTTTCCCAAAGCACATGTCCTCACAGATAATGAGGAGGCCAAGGTAGAGAAGGCTGAGGAGAGATTTGAAAAGTGGCTGGCCAGAGAAGGGCTTGTCAAGACTCAAATATTGGCATCCATGTCAGAGTCACTAGCTTTGATGCTAGAAAAGAAAAAGAATGCAAAAGAGATCTGGGATACTCTGGTAACTGAGATGACGAAGAAACCAAAGATGGTTGTCACCAGCATCCAGAGACAACTCTGGAACATGAAGTGCTCAGAGGATGATGATCTCAGAGAACACCTTGATAGGGCTCAAGATCTCTATGCAAGACTCAATGACATGGGAGCTAAGATCTCTGAAGAAGAATTCCTTGATATCATATTATCCTCATTGCCACCTTCCCACGAATCAGTCATGAATGCCCTCACGACCTCTCTTGAAGAATTCAGAAAGCCTTTGGATCCGGACAATATCATCCGGGTACTTAAATCACAATATGATAGGCATAGGACATTGTCCCTCACCCAAGAGGACCAAGGTTTCATGGGTACTGCAGATAAAAAGGCGCATATATGCACCAACTACAAAAAGCTGGGACATACTGCTGAAATGTGTTGGGCTAAAGGCAGTGGCAGAGGAGGCCAAGGGCCAAGGCAGAAGAAAAGATCTAGGTTCAAAAAGCTGAAAGGAAAAGGGAAAGGCAAAGCAAAAGCCAACATAGCTGATGAAGATGAGTCTTCCAGAGGAGACAACAACGGATCAATGGAATTCATCAATTACAATTGTGCCACCTTCATCAGAGACGGAATGGGAGATACTATCATCTTAGATACAGGAGCTAGTTCTCACATGATGCCTCATAAAAACATGCTTGAGAACTACAGAAGCTTCCCTACACCGTGCACGATTTGGGCAGCTGATCAAGGCAGCTTTGATGCATATGGAAGGAGCCAACTCAAAATAATTACTAGAGTGAGAAGGAAAGTGGTCACATTGACATTAAAAGACACATTATATGCTCCTAAAATCACCTTCACCCTTATTTCCATAGGCCGATGTGATGATGCCGGTAACCGGACAGAGATTGCATCACAAAAATGCACAATAAAAAATTTGTCTGGCCATATTTTATTACAGGCACCTAAATTACATGGCCTATATCGATTGGACAACCAGTCAACACAACATTCCACTAAGCAATGCTTAACCACCATCGAGACGCACTGCAGGCTTGGGCACATATCTTATAAAGCCCTTAAGCACCTGATGGATCCTGGCATGGTTTATGGCCTAGAGCTATCGCAGGCTAGAGCCAAATTTACCTGTGAGGCATATATTAAAGCTAAGATTACATGCAAACTGCTCCCGAAAGAATCAAGTGAGCGCTCGAAGAAAGTTGGTGATAAAGTATTTTCTGACGTATGGGGACCGGCAAGGCATATTACTATTGACAAAAAGTCCTATTATGTCTCCTTCATGGATGATCACTCAAGGGAATTGGTGCTATATCTTATGAGCACCCAAGATCAGGTCTTCACCAAATACAAGTTATATGAGGCAATGGTGCTTCGGCAGAGGAATGTGCACATCAAAATGCTTCTCTCAGATCGAGGGGGAAAATACACAAGCACTGAATTTAATAACTATCTAGACAAGCAAGGCACTCGACACCGATATACTGTTCACAACACTCCTGAGCAGAATGGAGTCGCCAAGCACCTAAACCGCACATTGGTCGAAAAGACCCGTGCGATGTTTCTAGATTCCAATCTCCCTAAGTTCTTATGGGGATATGCCATTCAGCATGCCAACTACCTTAGAAATCACACGCATACATGAGCTCTACCAGACAAGACACCCTATGAAATGATTCACCATCAAAAACTGAATTTGCAAGATGCTCACAAATGGGGGACGGATGTCTATGTTAAAATCAAACAAGATGATAAATTACTATCTAGGGCCAAGAAAGCTAAGTGGATCGGACATTCTGCTCAAAGCGACGGCCATTGTATATATTGGCTGGATAACCAGCGGGTATCCATGGAGCGTAATATTATATTTGAGGCACCTAAATTGCCCTCAATTGCTCCCATATTACCTACTGATGACCGCCTAATTACTTGGCCAAAAGCCATCAAATATCAACCATTACCACCTGCACCAGCACCTATCCAAGTGCCAGTACCATCACGTGACCTACAGCTGGGTGAGAGCCACATCGAAGAAATAGTCGAGCGCACACCAGAGAGAGATTTAGAAAATATACAACCAAGTCAAATAGATGTGAGCAGACCTAAAGAAGCTCCTCCACTCAGAAGAAGTGAGAGAATTCGCTTACTATAAGACAGAGCTTCAAGGGCCAGCTCTGGCAACAAATCTCAAGCTGGGGAAACCACACATACTAATTTAACTACCCTCACTTGCGAAGACATTGAGGATAATGTACTCAACGATATCGCACATAATTCTAATTGTTATATTCAGAAGAACGAGAGTGAGAGAGATATATGTGACTACCTAGCAATAAGTACTGAACCTATAAATGCCGATGAAGATGATTTTGCTTATCTATCAAATGACTTACAATTGCCTATGACGACTAATGAAGCCCTTAATAATCCTACATGGAAGACAGCCATGGATACTGAGATCCGATTGCAATCGACAAAGACACCTGGGAACTTACCAAACCCCCTCCGGGTGTGAATATAGTCGGTAGCAAATGGACCCATGTTATGAAACATAATCAGAAGGGTGATGTAGTTCGTGCAAAGTCAAGACTCGTTGCTCAAGGCTTTACACAAACTTTTGGAGTCGATTATGACAAGACATATGCACCAGTCGTTCACATGACATCTTTACGCACTATATGCGTGATAGCGGCTAGAAACAATTGGCCTATACATCAAATGGACGTGGATGTTGCATATTTAAATGCACCCCTTGAGGAACCAATATATGTGCAAGCCACCTGGATATTTTGAGGAACAACATGAAATGTATTACTATTGAAGAAATGCATATACGGGCTCAAACAATCAGGCAGAGAATGGTATAAGTGTTTATCGAATGCCCTTTACTCTATTGGATTTACAAAATCAGCCTCAGACACTGTATCAAGTCCACGTACCGAGACCCATCCGCCGGCAATGCCGACCGAGCAATTACTCTACATCCACGACCAAGTGCCCGCGTTGCCTGCATAACACTTGGTGCGCCAGTCCCGGCTCGGCACATTCGCCATCCGTACTCCTCGGTCCGTTTCACCTCGGGACTCCCCGTCCTTGTATTATCCTCGGACGCGACCCATTGTTTTATATCCGGCCACTCCTTATTGTCCCCTTTCGAGTCACTATCCTATTATACTGTCTTTCATTGTTCTATCCCCGTTTTACATTCCTTGTTCTAATTTTGTTCGTTGTGGACAAACAACCACATTGCTCTGCATACCTTGTTGTCCCACATTCCTTATTCCACATGTCGCTTCTTAACCTATATAAGTAGGACATGCATGTACATACTTCCTCATTCTGGGTATCGACTAGGCTTAGGCCCTTCTACCTTCTTCCTCTCTGTTAAGTCCTCGACTCAGGCTGGCATCTTCAGCATCCCCCTGAGTATCTGTCTGTTGCAAATACAGTGGCACGCACGGCAAGTAGGGCGCAACGCACGAGTACGTTGAAGCCAACGCCACTACTCTTGGCCTGCAGGACTTGGCCATAGTCCGCCCGACCTTTTCGACAACACCCTTCGGCAGTACCGAAGTCCATCAGAATCCGGCTCCTGACACACTGCAGTATTCTATAGACATAGGGCAAACGACTATGCCATCATTGGAGCCGCAGTAGATGATCACACTATTACAGCTACTGATGATACTATATTACATGGTGTCAAAGAAGATCTTGAAGCTATCTTTAAGATGAAAGACCTTGGAGAAATCCATTGGCTCCTTAACCTGAAGATCGAGCAGGACAAATCGACCGGAACGATCAGCTTCTCCCAAGAAGTATATATTGACAAAATTCTCAACCATTTTAACCTACAAGACACCAAAACGCATATGACTCCATTGGATCCTACTCATAAACTGTCTAAAGAACAGTGCCCAAACACTGAAGCTGAAAAGAAAGACATGGAAAAGGTTCCCTACCAACAGGCGATTGGTTCACTCATGTGGGCAGCAGTAGCTACCTGTCTGGATATTTCATTTGCTGTTTCATTATTATCGCAGTTTCTAGAGAACCCAGGAGTTGCTCATTGGAATGCAGTACAGAGAGTATTTAAATATTTAAAGGGCATGAAAGAAAAGAAGCTGGTCTTAGGAAAAAGTCGAGATGGCCTAGTAGGATACTCAGATGCTGACTGGGCCTCACAAGATCACAGACACTCTATATCGGCCTACATCTTTCAAATCGATTCCGGGAGCATCTCATGGAGCTGCCAGAAGCAGACAATCGTGGCACTCTCATCTACCGAAGCAGAATTTATTGCAATGACTCATGCCACAAAAGAAGCCATATGGCTCAAGAACTTCATAACCGAAGTTTTCCAACCCATAAAAAATCCTATAAAAATATATGCTGACAACCAATCAGCTATTACCATAGCTTATGGTAATCAGCAACACTCGAGGACCAAACATTTTGATATATGACTCTATTTCATTTGAGATACGATTGAGGGGAAGAAGATTTCAATTGAATACCTCCCAACTGAAGAAATGCTCACAGACATCCTCACAAAGGGTTTACCAGGACCCAGAGTGAAGATTCTCACCGAAAAACTCGGCATATATTGAGCTTGAGGGGGCATGTAGGGTGCATAAATGCATCTCACCCCTGAGAGGTCAAACTCAATATATTTGATTTTCTTATCAATTTTGTTACCATCTTGTGTGCAATTCATTTATAAAATTTCCGATATATTTTCTGTATTTTTATCCTCAAAGTTGAGGAAGCTATTGTATTACTATCTGTATGATACTTATGGGCCCCTGCCCACGCATGACGCACATGGCCAGCTCCCTGGATGGGGACCAGCAATCTGGCTCAAACCTTCGATAGGGTCAAGGGCCGGTTGCAAGGTATTTGTGGGTGATACACAACCCATGCATGCCTCCCTCCTCAGTGGTTGACTACACTGAGGAGGTGAGTTGTATAGTATTGTATACAAGGCCTTACGACTGATTTTCCTTTTTATTCTTTCTGTAAGATATTAAATTAGGTATATTTTCTGAATATACAGAGAGTGGTTGACTACACTGAGGAGATATTAAATTAGACTGCCTAAGAAATCTTCAATCCTACTGCATATTTGCTCATAATCTCATCATCTACAAGGTCCCACATGTGTAGCATTGCATGCTGGTCCAGCTCCTGCTTGATAGATGCATCCCATGCTGGCCAGTCTTTGTGTGAACGCATGTCATCAAGGCTAACCAGGTCTACTCCCATGCTCTTGATAGCCGCCGCCATTGCATGTTCTAGTGAGTGGTACATCGCTCATTTGTCCACCATGCTGTCCTCCTCTACCTCCTCCAGGACTCCTAAGGCAACATTCCTGGTAGGGGCAGGCAGCCCCTTAGGGTATATGGGGGCATTTGCATGACTGGTGCTGCTGCCTGTGCCATCAGTAATCCCATGCACATATGCAGATGGCTTTCACATGCGGTGACCCCTGCCGAGTGGATCTGTATCCACATCCATGTCCTTGAAACCTTTGAGTGGGTTGATCCGTGCGTTACCTGTTGGTGGGTCTGGTGGTAGTGGTGGTGGTCCTTGGCCATGAGGGGTACTGCCAATGCCTTTGTTGCTGTGGCTGTGAGGGGTGCTGCCAATGCCTCTACTGCCGTGGGTGATGGACCCCCCTTCAGTTAGTGTGTCCATGGGCATGACCAGGACTGGTGCATTGAACATCATGTTGTGTTTGATGGTGACATGATGTTTTCCAGGCCAGTAAACCCTATGGCCCTTACTCTCATTGCTGTACCCCATCCATCTCCCCTCATCTGCCTTGGAGTCCAGCTTGCCAGTATGCTCCTTCAGTACAAACACCCTTGTCCCCCACTCAGGTAGATTGGTGAGGTCAGGCTTTGCACCATGTACAAGCTTGTATGGTGTTTTGCTGTCGAGTGCACATGTTGAGGTTCTGTTTTTAAGCCACACCGCATGTTGGACTGACTTGGTCCACAGGAAATTCACAGGAACTTCAGTAGGCTAGCTGTCAGAAGCATAGCCCATGTGTGCTCCAGTAGCATTCTATTCAGGTGCTCTGACACACCATTTTCCTGTGGTGTGTCATGTACAGTAAGACTTCATATGGTTCCTTTTGACTTAAGGTACACTGTGAATTCCTGGGAGAGGTATTTGCCCCCACGGTTGGTTTGCAGGTGCTTCATCTTTGCGCAATGCTGGGTTTCAACTCATGCCTCATACTACTTATAGCAGTCAAAAGCTTCCCCTTTCCTTGCCATCAGAATGAGGTAAGTCCACCTGTTGTGGTCATCATTGAAGCTAATGAAGTATTCCTTCCCATCGTAGCTCTGGGGGTTTGCCGGCCCCCAGATGTCCGAGTGGACCTTTTCACCAAAAGTGGAGGCTTGTGGTCCCTCCCACACCTGCAGGACAGGCTTGCACATAGGTTTTGCTTCTGTACATGCCTTGCAAAAGCTTGGCTTGCTCGACATATCAAGGTCGAGGCTGGTTATGGTACCATTCTGGATGAGCTTCTGGGTGGTCTGTGGGGATATGTGGCCCATGCGCCGATGCAACTCATCTATGGTGAGTTGTTTTTGCACTACATTTGCCAGTGCTGCCACAGATTTATGCTCTACCTTGTAGAGCCCATTTGAGAGCAGGACCTGCCCCAGCAAGGCCCCTTTTGTGTCTCAAATCAAACATTTTTGGTCCTTCAACAGGACCAAGCAACCGGCAGTGTCACAATGCATCAACGATATGAGCGTGAATGCCAGGTCTGGGCAGTACAGCACATCCTTCAATATAATGTGCATCATTGTTTTTCTGTTGGGAATGCCAATTCTCATATTCCCTATTCCAGTAGCTTGGAAGACAGTCTTGTCTGCAGTGTTGATTGCACATGGCACTATCTCCTTGAAGGTAATGAACCAGTGCCTGTCTGGTGACATATGCCCTGATGTGTCCGAGTCATAGATGTCAACTTCCCATCCCATCAATGCACTCATTCTCAGTGCAAGCATGGTCCCAGAAAACGTTGTCATGAAGGCAAAATCCTTGCCTTCTGCTACTGCATTTGCTGAACTGCCTCCCTTCATGTCTTTGTCTTTTTTTATCTTTCTTTTTGGCTTTAGAGCAGCAGTCTACTCTCTTATGTCCCTTTTCCCCACAATTCCAACATTCTATGTCGGTTTTTGTGGTATTGTCAAGCCTGCAACACCGAGTACTGACTCAATCGGTGATACCAACCAACCGGCCCTTACCCACATTATCTCACACTACCGCACAGCCTCGGCTCGGTACACCCAGTATATCATATGGACAACTCCTCTCATCCATCCCTCTTCATTGTTCCTTCACCCCCTATCCACTCCTTAACCCGTTTCCCCTGAACAACATGGCGGCCACTCATTGTCCTGGCCACTGCCATTGTTTTATCTTGGGTCATCCTCTATTGTTCTATTCCCGCCCTCCATTTCATTATCTTATTCTCAGCCATACTCTATTATTCTAATTCTGCTTAAATTCCTTATTCTATTTCTGATCACTGTGGACAATGCCTCCATGTGGTTACCTCATACCTTATTGTCTCCATTCCTTACGCCACCCTGTTCCACATCTTGCTTCTTAACTATATAAGTAGTGGGATGTATGTAGATAGTTCCTCACTCAGAATATCGATTGATTCACACCCCTTTGTCCGCTTCCTATTTCTAAAGTCCTTCGCTCGAGCTGACGCCCTCGGCATCCCCTCGAGGCACCTCTCACTATCCAAATTAGTGGCACGCACAGAACAGCAGGGTGCAACGCACGAGCACGTTGAAGCCTAGCCACTCCGAAATGGTTTGCAGGACTTAACCGATATCTCGGTGTCACCAAATCCTGACAGGTATTGGAGGTGCCCTTGCATGCTTGTGACTTTCCACACCCTTTTGCTGCAGTAAGAGCATTCTCACTCACCTTCAGTTGGTGCTCTTTGATAGTGAGTCATTTGAACTTGTCGATCAGCATGCTGACCACCTGATCTGGCTCCAACTTAGCCTTTTGTTATGGCCCATGCCCATAATAAACCCCATTATTTCCTATGACTACCCAAACCATGTCCGGACCTTCCAATCACCAAAAAGCCTGAGACATCTGCTTTCCAAACCCATTGCATCAACCCAAAGTTTCCACAATCCAGACCCTCTGTGATTCCGAGACCAAGGTTCCACTCTTTTGATGAACAACGCACTGGATCATCGCATACCTCACTCCTTTGTTCTTTGTTTTCTATTAAGCCCTTGTACTCTTCCCTCCCCTTGTTTTTACTCGGCAAAAGATAGTACAAGGAGTAGTTACATGTATATAAGCCACTAGTTGGTCTACCTAATACTGCGAACAGTCTAACCGCTGGCACTCCTGTCTATCTGCTTTTCTATTTCTGACCATGAACCTGTGACCTCTAGCCCCTCCGCCTCTGGAGTACAAACCCCTTCCCAGAAACCATTCGGAACCCCCAGAATCCCCTTCCAGAAGCATCCAGCTAAGCACCGACATGTGGATTTAACAGTATATTCATACTCACACTCCTGATAGTCATGAGCTCAAGACCTATCACACATTCACAAGCCCTACAGACAATCACTGAGGTGTCTACCCACCATGCATCTGTCCCCTGAGAACTGTCCACCCCCAGACCCAGTTTCCAGATGCCTCAGACCCCAGCACACCCTCTGGAACCTTCATCCGATTCAGGATTCACAAGCAAGGACCTACACCCATGCTTCAATATGACCAATCCATTCCTCATAAACCACCCCTCGGCAAATTGTCAACCGTCGTCCTCAGAGATGCCATCTAGCTCAGGACCATCCTCAGTAGTGCCATCAACCTCAGGACCACCATCTATGGCACCACCCCCCTTCGCATCTCCCCCCTATATACCACCACCATTTGCACCCCCTGTGCTCGTTGTACCACCCATGGCACCTCAACCCATGACACCTCCACCTGCTGCACCACCCTCTGTCACCCCACCACATGTTGTACCCCCTGCTGCAGCACTGCCACCTCCCACACTTCCGGGAGGGGCCCCCACTTTAGGACCAAACATTGTGCCTGACCTCACTCAGGCCCTCGTTATGCTGGCAAACAATCTGACCAGGCTCAGAAGATCAGCTCCCCACAGCGCCAAGGTCCAGGACCTGGATACCTTTGATGGATCTGATTTGAGGAAGCTACAAGCTTTCCTAGTACAGTGTATTCTGAACTTCCACAACTGCCCTGATGCTTTCAACTCCGATAGCACCAAGGTAACCTACGTACTGTCCTACCTGACCGGTACTGCCCTAGACTGGTTTGAACCAGTTCTCACTGCCCCCGATGAGCCAGACTGGCTCTATGACTATGAGGAGTTCATTAGTGAACTCAAAACCAACTTCAAACCCCATGACCCAGAGGGAGAGGCTGAAGCAGACCTTGAGAACCTCTCCATGCACGATAACCAGCGTATCACGAAATATGTAGTTGAATTCAATCTACTAGCTGCCTGCATCCACTGGGGTGACACCACACTCTGTCACCAATTCTACAATGGACTCTCTGGCAGGATCAAGTACGAGATCTCTAGAGTAGGAAAGCCTCACTCCCTGCTCCAACTCTGCCTCCTATCTCAATCCATCGATGCCTGCTACTGGGGATGATGATTGGAGGTTGCCAGAGAATCCTCCTCCAGCCAGAACTTCAACCGCCCCTACGACAGAGGGAGGAACCCTATGAACACGAACCTGGCCCCTAATATGGGCAATAAGATGGCCAATTCCAGCCAACCTGTGACCCCATCCACTGGTAGCAGGACTACCTCAGAGTTATTGTCCAAAATTGGAAAAGACAGAAAACTTACACCGCAAGAACAGCAATGCTGCTTCGAACAAAACCTCTGCCTTTTCTGCAGCAGATTGGGCCACTCTGCCAAAGAATGTCCAAGATCCACCACCACAGTTACCAAAGGACATGCAGCCTCCATGACAGAGGAAGTTGAAGAAGACTCCAAACCCTTGGAAGCTTTGGAAACTGAGGAATAAGAAGCAAGGCCTCCAACTCCAGCACCAGTTGTTTGCGTTGAACACCAACTGTGCCCATGGAGTAAAACAAACAATGTGTCCAACCTTTTCCAGAATTTGACCACCCATGACCAATCGTCGAAGAATTTCGACCCATTTCCTCAGAAACAACTCCGACCCTCCAAACTCCATCAAAATTTTAGTTGCAAGGACACCATATGCTCACCTGCTATGATCCATCAATTGACAGGGCATTGAGTACTACTTGTTTAGATTTTCATCCCAACTGATTCTTGGTACCATGGAGCCCACAGTTTTTACTCAGCACTCAATCCAACCCTCCAAAAACTCCACTCAGGAAGAACCCTGACCATTGTAGACCCATACCGGCTCTTAGACAAACAGTACCATGTGTAGATTCTCTCTTAGACTAGAACCTATCTTGATAAAATGTTAATACCTACCACTGAAACATTGACGTGGTTCATAACCGAGACTTGAATTTGCAGGACACTCTCTGAATCCCAATGATGCTGCCATCCAAGTGACAATCTGGCCACTGACCACCACGACTACCATGACCACCATGACCACATGACCACCACAACTATCATGACCTTATCACGACCCTGACCATAGAGAAACTAGTCGGACGATGGGATGCCCACCCTGGAGAAGGGGGAAGTAACAGGAAAAGAACCACACCAACTCAAGGGAACAATAGGAAGTTCTGACCCCCACACCATCTCCACTGCCTAAACACATGAATTCGTGACCCATGATGATACAACAAAACAAACTATATACCACCACCCTAACCCCAGCCAGGCCCAAAACCTGCCCCAAACCCTTACCCTTTCTGCACCCCAACTCAGGCCCCTCACCCTGCACATCCACCCCCACCGAAATTACCCATCAGAGCTGCCTGTTCCTTTACCCTCTGGAATAATGAGCGACCAATCCACATTATCCAAAAACATGGCATGAAGTCCAGACACTGACAAATCATCTTGTAGGAAAGACAACAATGCATCAACCAGGATTCTGCCCAACCTCGAATACTCCAAGCAATTTCCCAAAGACACTGTCAAACTGGACAGATAATGGTCATACTGCCCAAGAAGAATCCAAAAGTAGTGCAAATCCTCCCAGATCTTGTCCAAACAGACTAGATAGGTGGAGAATCAGTCAAGCACTTCCAACCCACCCGCCTGTACTGGACCATCAAAAGTCTTGCCCTGCTCCTGATCATGGCAGGAAACGGCCTCGGATGATGACCACCCTGAAAGATAACCCACTATGGAAAAAAGGATCACAAAAGGAGAGAACCCTATAGGACACCACACACCATAGTAATCACAGAGCCGGATAGTGCGGACATGCAGAGTCCCCAACTCATCGTCGAGGTCCCGCAAATACTGCAACTTGACTTCCAAACCCCCCTCCAGCCTCACACCATAAAGGGGGATCTGGAAAAAATCTCTGAGGTTTTCTGAAGGTTGGGAATCTGCATTCTCCATTGGGGAAAAAACTCCTCCCAGTTCTGCAAACACCCCTCTTATAGGCAACTGGACCATTAGTGCTTATAGATCGATAATCGTCCCAGAAAACAAACAGGAAGCTCCCACAGTCATGTCCGTCTTAATTACCACCTTGACTAAGCTTAGGACCTCGAGGGCTCGGTCCTAGTGGAGGGATACTGTTATGGCCCATGCCCAAAATAAACCCCATTATTTCCCATGACTACCCAAACCATTTCCGGACCTTCCAACCACCAAAAAGCCTGAGACATCTGCTTTCTGAACCCGTTGCATCAACCCGAAGTTTCTGCAATCCTGACCTTCTGCGATTCCGAGACCAAGGTTCTGCTCTTTTGATGAACAATGCGCTGGATCATTGTATACCTCACTCCCTTGTTCTTCATTTTCTATTAAGCCCTTGTACTCTTCCCTCCCCTTGTTTTTACTCAGCAAAAGATAGTACAAGGAGTAGTTACATGTATATAAGCCACTGGTTGACTGGACTATTCGCCAGTATGAATATTGACTTAATTCTGCATCGAAGTTTCTGATTCAGTTCTGGTAAACTTTCTGATTATCCGAAATTAGGGACAGATGATCGAGAAGGGCGCAACACATAAGTTGAAGCCAAGTCCCTGTGACTTTGAACCACTCAAACAACTAGTCGATCTACCTAATACCACGAACAGTCTAAGCCCCTGGCACTCCCGTCTTTCCACTTTTCTGTTTCCAACCGTGAACCCACAACCTCTAGCCCCTCTGCCTCCGGAGTATGAAGCCCTTCCCAGAAACCATTCAGAACCCCCAGAATTTCCTTCCAGAAGTATCTAGCTAAGTGCCAACATGCAGATTTAACACCTTTGCATGTGCTGCCGACATTGTAATTGCATTAATCAATGGGTGTTACAACTTGGGAAGTGAACCAAGGATGATGGTCACTAAGTCATCGTCAGTAAGTGCAGCATTCAATCCTGCCAGTTGCTCCTGCATCCTCATCAGTGCCTCCAGGTGCATACAGATATTCCACTCGTCCTCACATTTCATCTCATACATGCGGCACCACATATCGACTTTAACTGTGAGAGCTCTGGTTTCGTGTTTTGAACATACGGCATCCCATACCTCCTTGGCTGTAGGGAGGTTGTGGATTTTGATGAGGAGGCTGTCAAGGACTGTGGTAAATATCTGGGCCATGATTGTCGCCTCCCGCTGATTGTACTCATCCCAGCATCTTTCTAGGTCGTCCAGGTCCTCTTCTTCCTTCACCATTAGCCTATGGCCCTTGGGATAGGTGGGGATTGGAGGGGGGATTCTGGCCGTCCTGTCCAGGTGACGTTTGGCACCACAAGTCACAGACAGGGTGGCTAACGTTTGACTTTTCCAGGTTACCCAGTTCGTGCCATCCCTGGCCAGGTTCAGGATGACGAACGACTTAGAGGTGGGGGTTGACATAGTGCGCTCTGCGGGGCCCATAACCTGTAGCGGTTATGCGCAGTAGCTAGATACAGAAGGACTCAGTGAACGGTTCACTGATATGTACTATTACTGTACCTAGATACAGAAGGACTACAATATAATCAGTGTTTTTGTATCTAGGCGTGCAAAAGGGAATACGCACCTCAGTGAACAGGCGGTTCACTGAGGGGCTGCTTTCTAGTCATTCAACATATATACGGTCCCGGTCGAACATGACCGGAACCTCCATTCCTTACTGCGTTCGGTGCTCACACATCTCAGTTCCAACATCTACGCGGTTCCTTGCACCCACGAGTGTTGCGCACTCAGTACACCGCTTGCGACTGCCGCTAAGATTCCCCGAACTCACAAGTCGACCGCCTTCACGTGGCGTAGTTAATTGCTCCGCGCACATTGATAGACATGTTCTCTCCGTCTTGACCGAATAGGTACGCATCCACCTGATAAACATCGGTCGACCACTGTTGCGCACCACCATGCCGACAAACAATCGAGCATAACTCACCGTTAACAGACATGGATTGACAAACACGTATCGTCGCTGCTGCCGCCATCGCTTGCCCACATATATGGTGAGTTCTTCCATGTCCCAAGGCCATGGGAATCGATTATGAGACTGACTTTTAACCACGACACAGGTTACACACCGACAACTCACTTTGTCAATTGTCAAACGCACGCTTCCATGTCATTGTGACCCCTGACGCTCAACAAAAAATAGCGCATCAGACGGTGGGAGAAATTTGAACCGCCTATTACCAACGAACCAGTGTTGACTGGTCAATTTGAATCATCTCATTTTAGTTGTTCCTGATAGATGTCTGACAGAGTAATCCAAACGACAGTTGCATCAATCGGTGGGCACATGACCGTGTTGGTTTTTCGATGGCAAGGTTTTCTCGAAGTGAGCTCACCCCAGAACATATAGTGGGTTTGGTCGACACGAGCACACAAGCGCGAACCAGACACATAATGCGGTGTTGGGCCTGGGAGAGAGCCTGCTGGGTGAGTGGAGGAGTCTCCACGCAGCACGAGTCGAAAAGCGCGTCGAAAAGCGCTACAGTCTGTCAAGGCCGGGACACGACCTCGAACCCCGTTCAAACGCCGCTTTCCCCATTGACAGAGGTCATGATAGTGCGCGAGCCTCGGCTACATTGCCTTCTGGGCCGTTCGGGCCTTGACCACCAGGCGTGTCATCTCCATCAACCTCAGACCCTCCGCTGTACCCGCCCTAGCTCCCTTTGACCCGACCGCCCGCTGCATGCACTCGCACCTTGCCACGTCGACACCCAAGAAAGAATTCATCGCGCTCGGCACGTTTCGAACCCAGCGTCAATTCAGCAAGAACAGGAAATTACGCATCATTACTAAGTTGCAATCTCTGACCTCATGCAAGAAAAGAACATCAAATGGATTCCGAGGACACCCTATTGGACAAAACCAAAATAGAAATCGCTCAACATGTATCAACCCTTTCCCCCAATCCTGAACAAAAAAATGCGATATCGCGCTGCGCAAGATGCTTGATTTGAATGCATCTCTCAGCTCCGGTCAAGAGAATGAGATATACACACTATATGCATAGAACAAATGTATAAGTCAGTCGGACCAAGATTAACCATCACATGGAGAAGTTACTTAAAACCAACGTGGTGATGTTCCAATTGATTAATGAAACTGTTGTTTGGATGACTCCTTCAGACATCTATCATGAACCACGAGGATGAGGTGAGTTGAATTGACCGGTGAACTCGGGCATTCGGCTATGGCTACGGATTGAGTGCCACTGGTTTGTTAGTAGCACACGGTTCAAGCTTCTCGCGCCGTCCAATGTTTCATTTTTGTTGATCGTTAGGGGAAGGCGTCCGTAAACATTGAGGGAATCCTATCCTGAATTCGTACAACAGCCTGTTCCCGAAGATGGTTTAAGTTTGTTAGATTGAGATCGGAGATCTGCCACTAGGCAGAAGAATCGCTGTTCGTTGGAAGGCTATTTCAAGTACTTGATATCAAGTTTCATGAATCACTTCTATCCGCACGCATCATTGACCATCAAGCGAAATCGTAGCAGAGACTATCTTGGTTTCAACAACATATTTTCCCTTTACCCAGCCATGATTCCCATAAAGCTTTCACATCTTGCCTGTATCCATCAGCGTCTCATTACAACACACGATCCAGTCCTTTTCAACATTGAGTTACCAGATGTCCACTCAAGGGAGTAATCGAGTCTTAATCCAGGAGGAGATAGATTCGTGAGTTCCCTACACTGTTTGGTTTTGAGGAAATTTATGATCCGGACAGTTTGACGGGGAACTATTCTTTGATTGCTGCAATGAGTAAGCTCAGTATCAATTTTATGTGGACCTCGTTGTGATCTCACTATTTGAAATAGCACTCTTGGGTTATGACACACTCCTCACGTTCCGTTATGAGAAACAACATATCTGGAGGAAGAAGCTTAGATTAGGATCAGTCCTGTATATTTTCGCTCGCTATCCAGGGGTCATCTACCCCATCCTCTTAATAATTAACAATTTCGTGCCAAATCTATCCATCAAGGTGAGTAATTCTATTTCATGGATCGGAGAGAGTTCACATTCATATGGGTCTAGTAAGACTCTCATGGCGTTTAACACAGAATCTAATGTCAACACAGTGCATGTAATGATTTTGGTTACTTTATTGATAGTATTGCTATTCTAGCCATTCTTGGAATCCAAGGTGACAATGGCTCTAATTTTCCATTCACAGATTATTTATCGAATATACCAGGGCTTTTAATGGCACGGGGATATGCCGTTTCCAAGCTTAAGAGACTGACTGCTTTAGTGCTTAGTCTTTTGTTTCTTGGCACGGTCGGGTGTTCCTTGGTATGCCATCCTCTCACTTTGTGATGACTAATAAAACTTGTTCTGCACTCCATAGTTTATTGTAAAAACAAACAACTGTGCACTAACTGAGATGGACCTGAACAAGATTAACTTGTGAGTTATGTTGGTTGTATTCCTTCAAATCACTTGTCTATTCACATGATTTTCAGAAGTGAAGCTTCCTTTGTTTCAATTCTGTTGCATGCTTATGGATTCTCTAGTTGCCACTATTCAGGATGTGTTGCTTATCCTTTTCGACACAGTTGTCATTGCAGTGACCCTTTACAATTCCCTGGGACACTTGAGGGAGTTGAGAGAGTTGAGAGAATCGCACACCAAGTCACTAACTCAGGTGTTCATTGGGCAAAGTATGTTTCTCAGTGGTATAATACATTGTGGCTAATTATTATAAAGGTGTGCTACGATATGGGTATCTAATATTTAATGGTCATTACAAACCCACATCTGATCCACACTCAGGTTCGTGCTCACAGTAACCTTAACAGCAGCCATCACATCCAAGGTATTTCTCAATAAAATCCTGCATAAAGTTGGCTGAGTAGTGATTATGACAGGTCTTAAGAGTAATGAGTCATTGGATATAACTGGTGCAAATAACTAATCAATAAATGACAATAGCCTACTATGTCCAACATTCTTGTTCCTGTGCAGGACAGGTAAGAGCCCTGCAATAAGACTATTTGGGTGACTTGACTGATACCTCATATAGCCTGTCAATCATTATCCTCTGTCGAATTCATTTGGACCTCCAAGAGAAGCATTCCCATCTTAATGCCACCACCCACTCTTCCCCTCATCCAATTGGCAGCTTCCATGCAGCTACACGACGGATGCATAATGCAATTATGGACGAATTCGGTGACCGGAACATCACCGAGTCAAATGGAACTGGATTCCCCTCGTCGAATGAAATTGAGCTCGAGGATGTCCCCGCTTCCAATACAGACCGGATTGACCTCGATGAGTATCCATGGGCCGGGAGGAGTTTGGGAGAGATAGAGAACATGGCTCCAGCGGGATCGCAAAATTGAGGTAATGTTTATTTATTATTTCAGTGGCGGTGGGTCGATCCGGTTCATTGTGATGATGTAATGTTTCTTTTTTCAGATGCTGTATAAACAATATAGGATTGAACAGGGCATCGACGTTCACATATTGGGTAACCAGGAGTAGTTTGATAGTATTCACTGGGAGCTCAGGATGTCGTCCTAGAATATATATACTTACGATTGTCCCGACTGATCATTTGGTGTAGATAGTTGTTTGGTATTATACTGTGATTACTGTAATTGATATTCAAAATCTCAGGGAATTTTATCTTATGTAGGCTGCTTCTTAAGGCGATCAATTGGTTCGAGAGTTTAATAAATACAGAAATAAGCAAACATATGCTAAATGTTTCTTACGGACTTAATCCAGCCTCACCTCGAGTAACAGGGAGAGCCAGAGGCTTGTAAATCAAGCAAGACGTTGCACATTGTTGTTAATGTGAGATTTTCACCCGAAGCAGTAACGCCGTCACCATGTCACGCTAGATAGTTTTTCGATCGTTTTCCCTAGCGCGACATTTATAAGCCTACAGTCCCGTTTTGCACTTCAAATAATTTCACTCCTCTTTAAGCTTGGTTGCTGTGCAATGCGCGCAGCCTTCTGAAACCCGTTTCACACTAAAGATGTTATCGTGTTGGTTCTTGTCGCTATCTCGACTCTCCATCAACCTTCTCCGAGATTTCCTTCTTCCAACATCCCCATAGCACCACACGCACATTCAGATCTAGGATATATCACTAAGAACTGGAGATCTCGAGGATAAACGCGCCATCGAGGCTATTAAATGAACAAAATCAAGGTATCTCAATGTGAACCCCAAACATGCCAATCTAAAATATAAACCAAATATTTTGCGCTACTCACTTGACAGTTCTCCCCAGGATATGAAATGGATGGGCTTCCATACTACGTATACTCCTAGTATCAGAACGGATCCATATCTTTCATTCAAGCTATTGTCCTCAGAATCTCAATATTCGTCTGAGCTGAAATCTCCATAACAGTCGCAGAGGGTTTATTCCAGACAGGACCTTCTATTCTTCAAGTTTCATGGCCAAAATAACAGGGAGTGGCATTTATCTCGTCACCTGCCTGATATCACTCCCCGCGAATACTATTGGCAATCGCTTGGGATATTGAGGACAGTATAAAGAACGAAAATGAGTTAAATCAAAATTAAACAAGGTTGAAGCGTCACTATCACGCCCGAGGATGAGCCCACTGAATACCTTTCCCCGACTCACGATCACCCATTTTGTCGGCGCCTCGTCTATCCACCAAGCTAAGAAGTGGAGCTGATCACTATCCATTGGCACCAATCTCCACGGGAGAAATCTGACAATTTTCGACATGACATTCTTAAAGATCGGTATCATGACATTGAAACCGATCCCGAGAGAAGCCAGCGCCAACGTATGGTGTTGATGTATGGTTGAGAAATGGCATGGCTGAGGACAATGGTGGGGGCATGCAAGTACAGGTTTTCAAAATTGATGTTCAAGTGTCACCCGGGTGTGTATTGACCATTATATTTTATGAGAAGATTGGTGGGAGTGGTGCTCTTTTTCCTGCCATTGAAGAACACTTTCTCACGATGCCAGAGCTAGGTATAAGCAAGACAAGGGAATATATAAAAGGTCACCTGTATACCAGGACAAAGAAAACATAAGTGTTCGTATCGACATGGTCCTAATCATATGATAAACACTACCAACAAGCTGAGGTGGGGGGAGTCTTGAGGATAGCGAGCGATCCTCATGTAATGTCTTTCTTTTTATCTTAACTGTAGTTGGGTAGATTAGTCATGACAGGTGAAAAAGTGTCTCATTCTCTTGAGACGTATGTGAGGTAATATATGGACAGTGTGGGAGATATGGATTAGAAGAAGGTTCGTTTAAAAATCTGCCCTGTATCCTATGTGGGGTAGCTGTTGAATGTTGAATGTTGGACGTTAAAGCAGGAACGGTATATGACAATATACAGAGCCTGGAGTGTAGAGTAAAGATTTATAGACTTTTCTGTAAATTTACGCAGACCACAACAATAAACTTGAATTTCCCTCATTTCAGACTGATAGACAGAAGCAAAGGGTGATTCCAATTGCTTTTTACAGTACATCTATATCAAAAAGTTATGGAGTTTCAAAGTGCTATTCTGTCTTTACCTCATTGGCGACATAACCCTGAAGTTCGGGTCAGTATGAAAGGTGCAATCTATTTTTTCATGCGTACTTCCACGTTGACACCACGCTTCAAGTATATGGAACCAGAAAAATGGCAAGATCGACGACAACGCTACCAAATTGCTCCTGCAAACTCGCGTCCGTAGTACATACAATTCCCCACACTCATCGCACTCACAAGTCGACCGACTCTACTGTTCCCTGCACCCACGAGTGTTGCACACTCGGTTCACCGATTGCAACGGCCACTATGACGATTCCTCGCACTCACAAGTCGACCGGCTTCACGTTGCGCAGTTAATTGCTCCGCGCCCATTGAAACGCGTATTCTCTCTGTCTTGACAGAATAGGTACACACCCACCTAATACACATCGGTCGACCACCGTTGCGCACCACCATGCCGACAAACAATTGAGTGTAACTCACCGTTAACCGACATGAATTGACAAACGCGTATTGTCGCCGCCACCGTCATCGCTTGCGCATATATATGGTGAGTTCTGCGATGTCCCAAGGCCGTGGGAATTGATTATGAGACTCACCGTTAACCATGACGCAGGTTACACACGGACAACTCAATTTGTCGATTGTCAAACGCACGCTTCCATGTCACTGCGACCCCTGACGCTCAACAAAAAGTGGCATATCAGACGGTGCGAGAAACTTGAACCGCGGATTACCAACGAACCAGTGACGCTCAATCCGTAGCCATGGAAACAAACCAGTGTGCACTGGTCAATTTAAACCAGCTCATCCTAGTGGTTCGTGATAGATGTCTGACAGAGTAAATTAAACACAGCTTCATCGATCGGTGGGCACACGACCATGTTGTTTTTGATGACAAGGTTTTCTCGATAGTAAGCTCAACCGAGCACATACCGTGGGATTGGTCGACGCGAGCACACGAGCGCGAATCAGAAACATAGTCCGGTGTTGGGTACGAGCGCGAATCAGATAGATAGTCCGGTGTTGGGCCTGGGCGAGAGCCTGCTGGGTGAGTGGAGGAGACTCTACGCGGCGCGCATCGAAAAGCGCATCGAAAAGCGCTACAGACTTGCAGCGCCGGGACACGAGCTCGAACCACCCCCGTTCAAACGCCGCTTTCCCCATTACAGAGGTCATGATGGTGCGCGCGCCATGCACACCCCTCGGCTACATCGCCTTCTGGACCATTGGGACCGTGGCCACCAGGCGTGCCATCTCCAGCTACCTTAAACACCTCCGCTGTACCCGCCCTCGCTCACTTTGACCCTCTCGCCCCCTGCATGCTCTCGCACCTTCCCACGTCGACACCCAAGAAAGCATTCATCGCGCTCGGCGCGTTTCGCACCCCGCGTAAATCCATCAAGAACAGGAACTTCCGCATCGTGACTAAGTTCCAATCTCTAACCTCATGCAAGAATACAACCTCAAATCTCTTGCGAGAACACCCTATTGGAGAAAACCAAAATAGGATTTGCTCAACATGTATCAACCCTTTCCCCCAATCCTCAACAAAAACTGCCATGTCACGCGGCGGGAGATGCTTTCAAGCTAAGTGCATGTCTCAGCTCCGATCAAGAGAATTAGATATAAACACTATATTCCTACAACAAATGTATAGTCAGTCGGGCCAAGATTAACCATAACATGGAGAAGTTACTTAAAACCAATGTGGTCCCAAACAACAGCTTCATCAATCAGTTGGCACATTCGATGTGCCAACTGATTGATGAAACTGTGGTTTGGCTTTCTCCTTCAGAATTCTATCACGAACCACTAGTGAACTCGGGTATGCGGCTATGGCTACGGATTCAGTGCCACTGGTTTGTTAGTAGCAGACGGTTCAAGCTTCTCGCGCTGTCTGATGTTTCACTTTTTGTTGATCGTTAGAGGAAGGCGTCAGTACACATTCAAGGAACCCTATCCTGAATTCTGACAATACTCTGTTCCTGAAGGTGGTTTAAGTTTATTATATCGAGATCGGAGCTCTGACACAAGGTAGAAGAATCGCCGTCGTTGTAAAGCTATTTCAAATACTTGATATTATGTTTCATGAATGACTTCTATCGCGTTGCTGTCTTTACACATCATTTACCATCAAGAAGCCCGTGCCAGAATACAATCATGGTTTCACCAACATATTTCCCTTTACCCTGCCATGACTCTCATAAAGCTTGCACATTCTGCCTCTATCCATAAGTCTCTCATTCCAACACACGATCCAGTCCTTCTCAACATTCACTCACCAGATGTCCTCTCAAGGGAGTAATCGAGTCTTAATCCAGCAGGAAACAGACGCGTGGGTACCCTAAACTGTTCGGTTTCCAGGAAATTTATGATCTGGACAGTTTGGCTGAGAACTATTCTTTGATTGCTGCGTTGGGTAAGCTCAGTAGTAATTTTATGTGGACCTTGTTGTGATCACACTATTTGAAATAGCACTCTTGGTTTATGACACACTCCTCACATTCGGTTATGAGAAAAAAAATATTTGGAGGAAGAAGTTGAGATTAGGATCAGTCCTGTATATTTTGGCTCGTTATGGAGTGTTCATCTACTCGATGTTCGTCGCAATAGTTAACATTTTTGTCCCAAATCTACCCATCAAGGTGAGTAGTTCTATGCCATGGATAACAAAGAGTTCACATTCATACGGGTCCAGTAAGGCTCTGATGATGTTTAACACAGAATCTAATGTCAACACAGTGCATGTAATGACTTAATTAACCTTAGTGATAGTATTGCTTTTCTACCCCTTGTTGGAATCCAAGGTGACAATGGCTCTAATTTTTCAGTCACAAATTTACTTATCTATTCTACTAGGGCTTTTAATGGCACGGGCATATGCCGTCTCGAAGATGAAGAGACTGATTGCGTTGGTGCTTGGTCTTTTACTTACTGGCATTATTGGGTGTTACTTGGTATATATTGCATGCTCTCACTTTGTGATGACTAATAAAACTTGATCTGTACTGCATAGTTTTCTTCAAAAATAAACAACTGTGCACCAACTGATATAGACCTGAAACAGTTTGCCTTGTGAGTTATGTCGATTTTATTCCTTCACGTGTCTGTCTATTCACATGATTTTCAGAAGTAAAGCAGCATTCGGTTCAATTCTGTTTCATGCTTATGCATCCTCCAGTGGCGACTATTGAGAATGCAATACTCATCCTTTTCGACACAATTGTGGTTGCAGTGACGCTTGCCAATTGCCTGGGAACCTTGAAGGAGTTAAGAGAGTTGAGAGAATTGCACACCAAGTCCCTAACTCAGCTGTTCGTTGAGCAAAGTATGTTTCTCAGTTGTATAATACATTGTGGCTAATTATTATAAAGGTGTGCTACGATATGGGTATCTAATTTTTAATTGTTATTCCAAATCCACATCTAATCCATTCAGGTTCGTGCTCACAGTAACCTTAACAGCAACCATCCTAACTGAGGTATTTCTCAATAAAATTTTGCATAAAGTTGGCTGAGTAGTGATCATGACAGGTCTTGAGAGTAAATGCTTCATTGGATATAACTGGTGCACATAACAAATTAATACAATGTCCATAGCCTTCTATTGCCAACATTCTTAATCCTATGCAGAACAGGTAAGAGCCCTGAAATACAACTATTTGGGTGACTTGAGTGATACCTCATATAGCCTGTCTATCATTATCATCTGTCGAATTCATTTGGACCTCCAAGAGAAGCATTCCCATCCTAATGGCACCACCCACTCTTCCTCTCATCCCATTGGCAGCTTCCATGCAGCTACACGACGGATGCATAATGCCATTATGGACGAATTCGGTGACCGGAACATCACCGAGTCAATCGACACTGGATTCCCCTCGTCGAATGAAATTGAGCTTGAGGATCTCCCCGCTTCCAATACAGATCGGATTGACCTCGATGAGTATCCATGGGCCGGGAGGAGTTTGGGAGAGATAGAGAACATGGCTCCAGCGGGATCGCAAAATTCTGGTAAGGTTTATTCATTATTTCAGCTCTGGTGGGTTGTTCCAGTTCTCTGTGATGATTCAATTTTGGTTGCAGATCCTGGTGAAAAAATATAGATATTGAAAAGGAGATCGACGTGCATATATTGAGGAACCAGAAGTAGTATGATAGTATTCACTGGGAGTTCAGGATGTCGTCCTAGAATATATATTATTATTATTTTGCCGATTGGTCATTTGGTGTAGATAGTTATTTGTGATTATACTGTGATTACTGTAATTTATACTAAACGAGTCACCGAGTTTCCTCTTAAATAGGCTTTTTCTTAAGGTGATCAATTAGTTGGAGAATTTAACAAATACAAAAATGAGAAGAAAGTATTTCTCTTACCGAATAAATCAAATGTGAGCTGGAGAAATAAGAAAAGCCAAAGCTTGTAAACCAAGCAACTCGTCAAGTTCCACCTTGCTGCATATGTGTTGTAAAGTGATTTTTTTCACCCGAAGCAGGAACACAGTCACCATGTCATCCAAGATAGGTTTCCCTTTTTCGATCGTTTTCATCTCTAGCGCGACATGGATCAGTCTACAGTCCCGTTCTGGCACGAGTGACAGTGGAGTGAAATCACATATGAACCTATTTGAACACGTGAAAGAGGTACAGTGGTATATCTGGACAGAGTCGACTATATCCATTAGAAAGCAGGACCGTTGAGAAACTTATCCTGTATACTATGCGAAATAGTTGAACGTTGCACGTAAAGGCAGGAGCAGGTCAGACCTATGTATTATGTCAGAGTAGTATTAAAGCTGATATAAATCAGTTCCTGCTGAAGGTAAATTGCGACATGGCCACGTCGACAGAGGCACATTAATCACAAAAAAGTATTCATCGCGCCCGACATGTTTCGAACCCCGCCTATATCCAACCAAGTAACTTATTATGGCTAATCTTTGTCCCGCTCACTATTCATTTTTTATAAGCGCATAGTGTCTCTTGGTCAGGGCTGAGACATACATTGTTCTAGGTGCGCACCCCCTTAGCAGCTCAAGCTTCTCGCACCACGTGATATTGCACTTTTTGCTGGGGATATGAAGAAGGGTTGATACATGGTGAGCGAATCATATTTTGGTATTCAGAGAGGTTATTTCCTTGCATGATGTTAGAGATTGGAACCTAGTAATGACGCGGAAATATCCTGCTCTTGTTATCATCTTACATAAATGACCTCTATTGCGATTCTATCTCTACATATCATCCAGTGTACCATGGCAGAGATCCTGGCTTCGTTGGTCAATTTCCCTTGTTGCAATGTTGCCCCTACATATCCTCTAGTGTACCATGTCAGAGATACTGTTCTCGTTGAGAAGTGACCTCCATTACCACGCTGCCTCCACATATCTCCAGCGTCCCGTGCTAGCGATACTATCTCCGTTGGTTGCAATGATATCCATAGCCTTCACCCAGACATGACTCTCATAAAGCCTGCACATTCTGCCTCTATCCATCAGGCTCTCAATCCAACACACGATCCATTCCTTCTCAACATTGACTCACCATATGTCCTCTGAAGGGAGTAATCGAGTTTTAATCCAGCAGCAAACAGATTTGTGAGTACCCTAAACTGTTCGGATTCGAGGAAATTTATGAGCCGGACAGTTTGGCTGAGAACTATTCTTTGACTGCTGCGTTGAGTAAGCTCAGTAGTAATTTTATGTGGACCTCGATGTGATCTCACTATTTGAAATAGCACTCTTGGGTTATGACACACTCCTCACATTCCGCTATGAGAGAAAACATACCTGGAGGAAGAAGCTTAGATTAGGATCAGTCCTGTATATTTTGGCTCGCTATGGACAGGTCATCAGCCTCACGATCCTCTCAATAATTAACATTTTCGTCCCAAATCTATCCATCAAGGTGAGTAGTTCTATGCCAAGGATCACAAAGAGTTCACATTCATATCGGTCCAGTAAGACTCTGATGATGTTTGACACAGAATCTGATGTCAACCCAGTGCATGTAATCACTTAGCTTACTTTATTACTAGTATTGCTATTCTAGCCCTTCTTGGAGTCCAAGGTGACAATGGCTCTAACGTTCCATTCACAAATTTATTTATCTATTCTACCAGGGCTGTTATTCGCACGGGCATATGCCGTCTCGAAGCTTAAGAGACTGACTGCTTTAGTGCTTGGTCTTTTACTTATTGGCATTATTGTGTGTTACTTGGTATGTATTGCATACTCTCACTTTGTGATGACTAATAAACATTGATTGCACTGCATAGTTTTATGCAAAAATAGACAACTGTGCACTAACTGAGATGGACAGGATCAAGATTAGCTTGTGAGTTATGTTGGTTATATTCCTTCACATCACATGTCTATTCACACAATTTTCAGAAGTGAAGCTTCTTTTGTTTCATTTTTGTATTACTGCTTATACATTGTCTAGTGAACGCTATTGAGAATACATTGCTCATCCTTTTTGACACAGTTGTCTTTGCAATGACCCTTTCTAATTCCCTGGGACACTGGAGGGAGTTGAGAGAATTGAGAGAATTGCACACCAAGTCACTAACTCAGGTGTTCATTGAGAAAAGTATGTATCTTAGTGGTATAATATCTCATGGCAAATTATTATAAAGGTGTGCTACGATATGGGTACCTAATTTTTGTTATTTCAAATCCGCAGCTAATCCACAGTCAGGTTCGTGCTCACAGTAACCTTAACAGCAACCATCCTAAACAAGGTATTTCTGAAGGAAATCTTCCATAAAGTTGGCTGAGTCCTGATTATGACAGGTCTTAAGAGTAAATGATTCATTGGATATAAATGGTGCAAATAACGAATTAATGAAATGTCAATAGCCTACTCTTGGTGACATTCTTATTCCTCTGCAGGACAGGTAAGAGCCTTGAAATGCGACTATTTGGGTGACTTAACTGATACCTCATATAGCCTGTCTGCCATTATCATCTGCCGAATTCATTTGGACCTCCGAGAGAAGCATTCCCATCCTAATGGCACCACCCACTCTTCTCCTCAACCCATTGGCAGCTTCCATGCAGCTAAACGACGGATGCATAATGCCATTATGGACGAATTCGGTGACCGGGACATCACCTAATCAATTCACACTGGATTCCCCTCGTCGAATGAAATTGAGCTCGAAGATCTCCCTGCGTCCAATACAGATCGGATTGACCTCGATGAGTATCCATGGGCCGGGAGGAGTTTGGGAGAGATAGAGAGCATGGATCCAGCGGGATCGCAACATTCGGGTAAGCTTTATTCATTATCTCATCTGTGGTGGGTTGTTCCAGGTCTCTGTGGTGATTCAATTTTTTTTGCAGATGCCGCTCAAACAAAGTAAGATTGAAAAGGACATCGACGTTCATATATTGGGGAATCATATGATAGTATTCACTGCGAGCTCAGGGTGTCGTCCTAGAACATATATAATTATGATTGTGCCAACTGATCATTTGGTGTAGATGGTTGTTTGTGATTACACTGTGATTACTGCAATTTATACGAAAGAAGTCACCGAATTTCATCATATGTAGGCTCTTTATCAAGGTGATCAATTGGTCCCAGAGTTTAATAATTACAGAAATAAGCAAACATATGCTACATGTTTCTTATGGATTCAATCCAGAGAGCCCCAGGCTTTTAAATCAACCAAGTCGTCAAGTTGCACATGGTTGTAAATGTGAGCTTTTTCACCCCAAGCAGTAACGATGTCACCATGTCGCGCTTGATAGTTTTTCGATAGTTTTCGCTAGGGCGACATTTATAAGCCTACAGTCCCGTTTTGCACTTCAAAACATCAATGTCACTCCTCTTTAAGCTTGGTTGCTGTGCAATGCGCGCCGAATTCTGACACCCTGTTTCACGATAGGTACGTGTTCGTGTCGTGTTGGTTCCTGTCGCTATCTCTAGCTCTCCGTCAACCTCCGATATTTCCCTTTTCCAACATCCCCACAACCCCACCCGCATACTCAGATCGAGGATATATCACCATGAAACTGTGCTCTCCAGGATAAACGCGACATCGGGGCTATTGAATCAAAACATCAAGATACCTTAATGTGAACCTCAAAGATGCCAATCTGAAATATAAACCAAATATTCTGCACTACTCATTTGACAGTTTTCCCCAGGATATGAAATGGATGGGCTTGCATACTACATATACTCCTAGGACCAGAACGGATCCCCATCTTTCATTCAAGGTATTATTTTCAGAATCTCAAGATTCGGTTGAGCTGAAATCTCCGTAAGAGGCGCAGAGGCTTTATTCCACCCGGGGCCTTCCATTCTTCAAGTTTCATGGCCGAAATAACGGCGAGTAGCATTTGTGTTGTCACCTGCCTGATATGACACCCCGCGTATAATATTGGCAATCGCTTGGGATATTGAGGACAGTTAAAGAACGAAAATGAATTAAATTAAATTCAAACAAGGTTGAAGCGTCACTATGACGCCCGAGGATCAGCCCACTCAATACCTTTCCCCGACTCACGATCACCCATTTTGTCGGCTCCTCGTCTATCCCACACAGCTAAGAAGTAGAGCTGAACATGATACATTTCACCAATCTCCACGGGAGAATTCTGACAATTTTAGACCCATGACATTCTTAAAGATTGGTATCATGATATTCAAGGGGCTTGCAAGTACAGCTATTCAAATTTGAAGTTCAAGCGTCACCCGAGTGCGTATTGACCATTATATTTTATGAGAAAATTGGTAGGAGTGGTGCTCTTTTTCCTGCTATTGAAAAATACTTTCTCATGATGCCAGAGCTAGGTATAAGCAAGACAAGGTTTTATATAAAAGATGACCTGTATATCAGGACAAACAAAACATAAGTGTTCGGATCGACATGGACGTAATCATATGATAATGATGACCAACAAGCTGAGGTGGGGTGAGTGTTGAGGATAGCAAGCGATCCTCATGTAATATGTTTCTTTTTATCCTAACTCTGGTTGGGTTAATTATTCATGACAGGTGTACAAGTGTCTCATTCTCTTGAGACGTATGTGAGAGGTATAGTAATATATATGGACAGTGTGGGAGATAGGGATTAAAAAGAAGTCTAGTTGAGGAACTTGCCCTATATCCTATGTGGGGCAGCTATTGGATGTTGAATGTTGGACGTTAAAGCAGGAACTGTATATGACAAGATTCAGAGCCTGGAATGTAGAGTAAAGATATATAGAGACTTTTCTGTCAATTGAGGCAGACAACAACACACTGTGGGACGCGATCCCACTGAAACCCCGTGGGCGCGCCCACTTAGTTTCAGGTATCAGTACTATTGCCACTGAAACACTACCCACTGAATTATTCCACTGAAATTTCGTGTGGTCATATTTCATTGGATTTATCCGTGAAAATTTTTTCAGTGGATTTTTTACCTAAATTTCTCGTGGGTTTGACACTGAGATTCAGTGCCTGAGGGTAGAAATTTAAAGTACATGTCATTTTTAATTCAGTGGTAAGTAGACTGAAACATTGGTGTTTGCACAAGTAAAAACATTGCATAAAATGGGTGACCTACTGGTGGAAAATTTCCAAGGACTCACTGAAATTGCCTGACTTAAACAAAAAAGTTTCTTGACTTGCAAGACTGAATGCTTGTTGTTATGTACTGAAATTCAGTAACTAAGCACTGAAGAAAGAAACAATATTTTATAGGAGTGTGGTCCTATTCTGACTTAATATGAGACAACATCCTAGTCAACTGACCGAGGTTATGGAAAAGCAATGGTCAGGAATGGATGAAGAGCATTTATTATATCAGATACTTGTGCAGCCCTTCATTACAGTTGAGCTCATCATCGATACAGAGCAATGTGGTGAAACAATACAAGATCTACTTCAGTTAAAATGTTTTTCACTATAAAATAAATAATGAATTTTTATGGAAGCGATGGTTGAAAAACCAACACTTATTCTGAAAGTTGTTTTGAACATCCAGTGCCTCTTGATGCCAATCTTCTAGAATATTAGCCACCTCTGCAGTACTAAGCTCCTCATTGTCATCCCAATCAGGTATGCAGTTTTCTTCATCTGACTCGCTGTCTGGCTTGCTACCTACATTGTCATCTGATGCACTTGGATACTCAGTCCAGTCCATATTATCAGCCACAGGTTCAGGGTCCTGGAGATTGTCATCTGTGAAAGCCAAAGGGGTCGGACGGATAAAGGCCAAGTCCTGCAGGCTAGAAGTAGTGGCATGGCTTCAACGTGCTTGCGCATTGCGCCCTACTTCCCATGCGTGCCACCAATTTGGGACAGAGGGATACCCGGGAGAGTGCCGAGAGTGTCGGCCCAGGTAAAGGACTTGGGACAGGGGAGGGGAGGACAAGAAGGCATAAACCTAGTTGATTTCCAGAATGAAGGACCATCTACATACATTGGCTACTTATATAGGCTCATAAGTGAGATGTGGAACAGAGTGGCACTAGGAATGGAGAACAATAAGGTATGAAGAATCATGTGGAGGTATTGTCCACAATGATCAGGAATAGAACAAGGAATGTGGACAACAATAGAACAATAAAGTATGGCCGAGGACAAAAGAGTGAGTGAGAATAGAACAATGAGAGTGGCCGAACATAAAACAATAGGGCCACTGCCGAGTGACAACAAAGAGTGAATGTCCTGAAGGTAAGCAGGCAAGGGGAAGGACAGGGAATAACAGAATGACAAAGGATAGAGGGGATGGGATGAGGAAAGTGAACCAAATGATGAACTGAATGTACCGAGCCGAAGGCCACACACTGGTAAGGGTTGATATGGGTAAGGGTCAGTTGGTCGGTACTGCCGAGTAAATCAGAGCATGGTATTGTGGGCTTTACACAGAATATCTTTAGAATTGGTCAGATGGATGTGACCTACCGAGTGAGTCTGTAGCTTGGTGACCACTACTATATATTGAAACATTATTTGGTTCTTCTGATGCCCCCCCCAAACAAAGGCAGAAACAAATTCGTGTCAGACAAAACATTTTTTTTAAGAAAAAAAAGATAATGCATACCTTTGAGAATTATATTCATTGCTTCAGTGATTTGACATGCCATGGATTGTTTGTGGCATCGATGCTTCCTGGCTTGGGATTCTGAAAGAAATTTATTACAACATTTGCACAGGACTTGAGCCTCTAGAGGCATGTCAGTGCTGTAGAAGTATGAGAATATAAGTGAGGTTCAGCACTAAATTCGCTTATATAAGCGAGGTTCAGCGCTAACCTCACTTCGCTTATATAAGTGAAGTTAGCAACTCACATGCATGTGATCTGATGTCATTCAGTTGTTTGCTTTTACTCCCGTCCTTCCATTGCACATTATTCCACTTCAAATTTATGGCCAAGTTACTCCATTCAAGCAGTAAGAAGAACAATCATGTGAAGATGGTTAGCACAAAATATTTCTCAGAAGAACTAGGGCAGCTTGTGGATAAATACAAGCAAAAGCAACTTGGTCAGCAAAAGAAGAAAAAATTGAAGAAGCTAGCAAGACTTGAAACAGAGGAGGATGTGGATAATGGTTCTGAGGATCATGCAAATCACTCAATTGAGGTTGAAGGTATATATAATACTTGTAGTGTATTTTCTAATTGTGTTATTCATATGCAGTATGTCAAGTACACATACCAAGAACTGTCTACTCGGCAATGTTGACCAAGCAACCATTTTATATCCGCGACCAAGTCCCCACGCCGCATTCATAAAGACTTGGTACATCGGCCTCGGCTTGGTACATCCACCATCCACACTCCTCACCCTTCGGTCCACCTCACCTTGCGACTTCCTGCCCTTGTGTTATCCTCAGGTACAGCCTTTATTTTATAATCAGGCACTTCCTATTGTTCTACCTGTTGACAGAAGCAATCTAATATGATTTCTTACTGCTCACACAGAACAAAGGTGTTAACCTTTGGTTTTGAGTTAATGGAAGAACAAAGACGAAAAACCAAAGTGCCACTTTTGGAGTTACATAAGCGGGCGCTTATATTGGCGCTTAGGAGTCGGGATAATAAAGAATAAAAGAAATAGAGAAAGAAAGTAGCAGAGCTCTAGTGGTGAATATATCACCTTCAACACCCTCCCCTGATAAGTCACCACTGTGGAGCTTCAAGACCCATCATGTTCCGATAGGTTTCAACTTTCATTCGCTCGAGCGGTTTGGTAAGAAGATCGGCCACCATTTCATTTGTAGAGACAAATGCCGGTGATATGGTTCCCTTTTCAACTTCATCCTGGAGCCAAAAGAAGCGTAGGTCTAAGTGTGTCATGCGTCCATGATGCTCAGGATTTTTAGAGACAGCGATTGCGGATTGATTGTCCATTTGAAGTGTGGATGGAGAGTCAAATGTGACGCCAAGTTCCGTGAGAAACTGTTGGAACCAAATGACCTCCTTGCCAGCATGAACAGCAGCGATATATTCAGCTTCTGTGGTAGATAATGCAACCACAGGTTGAAGCTTGCTTGACCAGCTGACAGCTCCAGATCCGATTTTGATAAGGAAACCACTGGTTGACTTGCCATTATTGGTATTTCCCCCATGGTCGGCATCGGCGTAAGCTTGGAATGGTTCATGAGGTGTGACAGGCGAAAAGGTGAGATTAAGATCTTGTGTGCCTTTAAGATATCTGAAGATATGCTTCACAGCTTTCCAGTGAGCGAGTCCTGGGCTTTGAGTGAACTGGCAGACTACTCCAACTGCATATGCAATGTCCGGGCATGTCGCAACTGCCAGGTACATTAATGATCCAACTGCAGATGCATATGGTATGTTTTTCATTTGCGTAATCTCTTCTGGTGTGGATGGAGCCTGTCAAGCTTTGGGTACTGACGGACTTCGGTACTGCCGAGGGGTGTTGTCGAAAGGTTGGGCAGACTATGGCCAAGTCCTGCAGGCCAAGAGTAGTGGCATTGGCTTCAACGTACTTGTGCATTGCACCCTACTTGCTGTGCGTGCCACTGGATTTGCAACAGACAGATACTCGGGGGGGATGCTGACAATGCTGGCCCCAAGTCGAGGACTTTACAGAGGAGAAGAAGGGAGAAGGGCCTAAGCCTAGTCGATACCCAGAATGAGGAAATATTTACATGCATGTCCTACTTATATAGGTTAAGAAGTGACATGTGGAATAAGGAATGTGGGACAATAAGGTATGTAGAGCATGTGGTTATTGTCCACAACAGATAAAATTAGAACAAGGAATGAAAACGGGGATAGAACAATAAAGGATAGGATAATAGAATCGTGACACATAATAGGACAATAAGGAGTGGCCGAGTACAAAACAATGGAGTTGTGACCAAGGATAATACAAGGACAGGAAGTCCCAAAGTGAAGTGGATCGAGGAATGGGTAAATGGTGTGATGGAACGTGCCGAGCCTAGAATGGCATACCAAGTGACGTGCATGCAGCGTAGACACTTGTACGTGGATGTAGAATGGCTGCTTGGTCGGCACTGCCGAATAATTGGAACCTTGGTACATGTACTTGACAGAGCCATGGATTGAGAGAGTTTCAGTCCTGGTTCCATAGGTGTTACAACAGGTATGCAGTCACTTAAATTAAACCATTTCAGTATGTCAATAATGTATTGCCGTTGTGATAGACAAAGTCGACGTGATGTTTGGTCCCATGTGATTGCAATGCCTAAGAGGCTAGATGTTGGTCCAAGGTCTCATAGTTTAAAGTGCGTTGCCAGCTCTTGTTTGATTTTTGCTATCATTTCAGCTGATTTTGAAACTAGAGTGAGGTCCTCCACGAAGACAGGGACAATTATCCGCTGTCAGGAGCCGGATTCTGATGGACTTTGGTACTGCCGAAGGGGGGTTGTCGAAAAGGTCGGGCGGACTATGGCCAAGTCCTGCAGGCCAAGAGTAGTGGCGTTGGCTTCAACGTACTCGTGCGTTGCGCCCTACTTGCCGTGCGTGCCACTGTATTTGCAACAGACAGATACTCAGGGGGATGCTGAAGATGCCGTCCTGAGTCGAGGACTTAACAGAAGAGAAGAAGGTAGAAGGGCCTAAGCCTAGTCGATACCCAGAATGAGGAAGTATGTACATGCATGTCCTACTTATATAGGTTAAGAAGCGACATGTGGAATAAGGAATGTGGGACAACAAGGTATGCAACACATGTGGTCATTGTCCACAACGAGTAAAATTAGAATAAGAGATGTAAGGTGGAAATAGAACAATGAAGGACAGAATAATAGGATGCACCCTAGCACAATAGGAAGTGCCCGATTGTAAAACAAGGCCATGACCGAAAATAACACAAGGGCAGGAAGTGCCGGGGTGAGGTGGACCGAGGAGTGAGGGGTGGGCGTAGGAATGAGGGATGTGACCGATATGTGCGTCCGGCCGAGAACGACTCATTGAATGGTTCGTGCTTGGTTATTAATGGAGTATTTTAGTCGGTACCGCCGAGTTATCGGGTCCTCAGTACGTGTACTTGACATCCGCATGCCATTGTGTTCCCAAACGTAAATGCTTGTATCAGATTTTATTCGGTGAAAACCTAGTGCCTGTAGTGCTGAGTATAACTTTTTATTCCAGGCACGTGGCGACTGCTTTAATCCATATAAGGACTTGAGTAGTTTCCATACGGTATCAGGACCGCCTTCATGAAAACCTTCAGGTTGCTGCACATAGACCTCGGTGTCTATATCTCCATTGAGAAAGGCACTGGAGATATCAAGTGACTTGATTTCCAGGTCTTCCAGAGCTGCAATGGCGAGTACAGCTCGTAGAGCTGCAAATTTAGCGGTGGGTGCATAGGTTTCCATGTAGTCCAGTCCCGGTTGTTGACTAAACCCTTTTGCAACCACTCTACCTTTGTATTGTTCGATACTTCCATCCGTATTATGCTTGACTCGAAACACCCACTGCAACCCAATGGCCTTTCTGCCGGCTGGAAGTTTGACTAGTTCTGTCAGGCCTCGGACATACTGACAGGCCTCGGGAAAGCCAAAGGGGTCGGACGGGTAAAGGCCAAGTCC
>QLPG01020396.1:0-11354 GCA_003314385.1 Gomphus sp. MG54 | reverse complement strand
TACCCGTCCGACCCCTTCGGCTTTCCCGAGGCCTGTCAGTATGTACGGTTCCTGACACAGGCTGAGAATAACATAATGAGAGAGTGGATGAGAATAGAACAATGGAAAACAGCCGAAGATAAAACAATAGGGTTGTGACCAAGTAATAAATGAATAATAAGTGTCCTGAGGGAAAACAGGTAAGGGAATGGATGGGGAATGAGAGAATAGTAGAGGATAGAGGGGATGGGATGAGAGGAGTGATCCAGATGATGTACCAAATGTACTGAGCCAGGGCCATGAACTGGTGATGGAAGACTTGTCACTGGTGTGTGGGCAAGGGTTGGTTGGTCGGTATTGCTGAGTTACCAGATACTCGGTACATGTACTTGACACCCTCTCACAAAACTGAGTCAATAGGCCCTTGAGTTGGATTTCCCATATCTTCATGACCCCTGATCACAATTACATAATTTTTAATAGTTGCATAGCCCTAATCGTATTCTTTCTTTGATAAACCAACACTTTTCTCATATATGTTTTATATTCAAAGCTATTCAATTAATCGTCCAAAAGCACCAAATATTGACTCAGTTTTGTGAGTCACTGTAAGTAGCGAATGTATGTAGATAGTTCCTCACTCTGAATATCGACTAGGTTTATGCCTTCTTGTCTTCCCTCCTCCTATCTGAAGTCCTTTACTTGGGCCAACAGTCTCAGCACTCTCCCAGGTTTCTCTTCTGTTCCATATTAGTGGCATGTATGGAAAGTAGGGTACAATGCATGAGTACATTGAAGCCAAGCCACTCTGATCAGCCTACAGGACTAGGCTGATTCCTGCCAACATTGTGAAGTCGGCACTATTGCAATAGCACTCAGCCCACACATTGTCAGCAGTACCAGTGCCTAACAGTTGGACTAGGCTGATACTATGTTCATAGCACTATTAGACTAGTGCTCAGCTCATGCAGTCTCAGCACCCTCAGTGCTTAACAGTATATTCAGAACAGACCTATCTTCCATAAACCACTTCTTACCATATACCTCCTTGAACTAGATCAATGACCCATACTGAGAACAGCCAACTCACCCCTATGGTTTATAGCACAGGGTGCATGGTGCTTCTGGCACTCTGTCTTTCTGCTTTGGTTATAGTCTGCCACTGGCAATCGAACTATGATGTCTTGACTCTCCCTTTCAGCAAATTCTATGGATTGATGAGGTGGTTGATGATGACATTGAGTATACAGACCATGGTGATGATAATTGGGAAATTAACCTGGCAGAGGAAGAACTTGGTTTGGTACACTCTCATGAGGGTACTGTCAAGCCCCCGATACCAAGCTCCGATTTACTCGGCAGTACCTACCGGCCAACCCTTACCCATATCCATGTGTGGCCTCGGCTCGGTACATTCAGTTCATCATTTGGTTCATTACCCCTATCCCACCCTCCTATTCTTTATCATTCTTTTATTCCCTGTCCTTCCCCTTGCCTGTTTAACCTCAGGACACTTACTATTTGTTGTCACTTGGCAGTGGCACTATTGTTTTATGTTCAGGCCACTCTCCATTGTTCTATTTTCACGCACTCTTTTGTTCTCAGTCATATTTCATTGTTCTATTATCATCCACATTCCTTGTTCTATTCTTGATCATTGTGGACAATACCTCCACATGATTCTTCATACCTTATTGTTCTCCATTCCTTGTGCCACTCTGTTCCACATCTCACTTATTAGCCTATATAAGTAGCCAATGTATGTAGATGGTTCTTTGTTCTGGAAATCAACTAGGTTTACGCCTTCTTGTCCTCCCTTCTCCCGTCCCAAGTCCTTTACCTGGGCCGACACTCTCGGCACTCTCCCAGGTATCCCTCTGTCCTAAATCGGTGGCATGCATGGGAAGTAGGGCGCAACGCATGAGCATGTTGAAGCTATGCTACTATTCCCGTCTTGCAGGACTTGGCCACTCCTCGGCAATCCCGGAGCCTGACAGGTACTGATGCTATGGGACAACCTCACATAGGTTAACAGGTGCAAGTAGTGTAGTTTGGTCTGGCAGATAAGGTTTCCTGGGGTTTTCCCACACTATTATATTGGAGAGTCAATGGGAAAATGAGAGGAATAACTCCCTGGAATTTCCTATGATTTTAGATGTATTTATCTATAGGAAATATATTGCTCTACAGCAATTCTACTGGGAGTTTAGTCCCAGTTTACTCTCCACTTAGGTACTGTACCGGGAAACCGGCCTGGGCACCAAAGCGTCGGTTTAACGATTTGTGGTCCTCCCACAAGTTAGATATGATATGTAGTTGTGTATAATAATATATATGTGTTGGAAACCCAACTGTGACCCGGCCTTGCTGTAGCTAGTGTCTTAGTCCCGAATAGGGAAGTATGTACTTGGCACTTAACCTTCGGTCAGTGTGAGTGATGGATTTATAGTTGTAGCCTAATGGCTAGTGCGATGGGGAGCAACGATATGTTATAATTGCTTGTTATACTACTACAAAGTGCTCGTATCTTATATAAAATAGAAATCCTATTTATAAGCGAAAACTTCATGGAGTAAAGTTAGAAGCCAGCCTAATGCGGCCATATGCGGTGGAAACGATATGGGACAAAAATTTACAGGGGATAGGATAGAAATAGAATAGAATCAAAGATAAACTGAATGAAATAGAACATGCCAGTAAATCTCCTTCCCAACATGCCCAAGTGATGTGAGCCGGCACTTGGAGCTAGGTATGGGGCTGGGTAGACAGTGTGGGGTAAGACCCACTCCTAAAATCATGGAAATATTTGTTTATCTTCCTCATAGTGTGTGGAGTCCTGGTATAGAGTCTCATATTGATTGGGGAATTGTTGGGGGAGATAATGGATGTTTAGTGTAGAAGATATATAAAATTGACTCAATAGTCCCTGGTTCTAACAAGTAGTGCCTTTGGTACCACCCACACCTACCCCACTAGGGCTATGCCTCCTCAACCCAGGCAAGCTCTGTAGGCCAGGGCCCCTCAGGGTCCAGCCAATCATGATGTTTTAAATGTGATCCTTGAACTCAGCAAAATAGCCTGGCAACATCATCAGGATAGTCAAGCTGCCAGGATTCATGAACCAGACCCATTTGATGGGACCAACCCAAAGAAGCTGAAAGGCTGCATTCTTTATATAGGATGAATTTTTGAATGTGGTCCAACTCATTTCCCAACAACAGGCAAAATGTGAATTACATGGTCTCTTCCCTGAAGGGAGTGGCTTTGATATGCTTTGAGCCTTATTTAACTTGTAACCCAAACATGGAACCTTGTTGGGTGACCAACTTGGAATTTATTGCTGATGAGCTACAAATCAACTTTGTTTCATGGGAAAAACAAGCCAATGCCAAACTTGCTCCCAAAAAGTTAATTGTGCATGACAATCATAAGGCAACATGGTTTTGTGTTGAATTTTACAGGCTCTCAGCTCTCTGTATATGCGGGTGAGACACAACCCGCGCAAAGCCTCCCTCCTCAGTTATTGACTATACTGAGGAGGTGAGTTGTATAATATTATGTACAAAGCCTCAGGGCTAATTTCTTTTTTTATTTCTTTTGTAAGATAAATAAATTAGGTATATTTTCGAATATACACCTTAGTTATTGACTATACTGAGGAGATAAATAAATTAGCTGCCTAGAAAATTCTTCAATCCTACTGTATTTGCTCATAATCTCATCAAGGTGGAGTGACGGTGATTGTCTAAGGTGCCACAATTAATAGAATCATTCAAACATGGCAGTCTCTCAAGGCCTTCTTGCCTCGCTTAATTATCCCAATGATGTTTCCAAGGCACATCCATGTCATGGCACATGACTCGTGAGTCTCGGCGCTGTAGGGAGTTGACGAGACTGACTCGATAACTGACTGAAATTAGGTCATAGGACGGTAGATATGGAAATGAGACCTAATCGCTTTTCTGAGTCTACTCATTTTCTTGTCCCTGGGCTGGCACTGGTTAATGTGTGACTGAGACCTAACCTTTGGCACAGACTCATTCACTATATCAGATACTGAAGCTGATGTGTTATAAGCGAATCAATAAGCTGCTCTTTTCAGCTGATTACTCGGTCACTTGAGGTCATACTTCATCAGAAGCAGATGGCACTTTCTCCTTACATTTATCAGTTTAAAAACATGAACTGGCAACGCAACGAGCATCCTATCTTCCACAATGTCCCAGGATGAACATTTTTTGTCTCGAGTCCTGCATGACCGGCAAATCACCCAATTGATGGCTGGTATTCTCAACCATCATTTACCGCTGGGCATCCACTGAATTGTGCAAAGTCAGCGCAACGACGTTGCTTGTGTATGAAACTATGACTACATTCATTCAAGAAATGACACATATTTGGCGGTGAGCACGAGATACACAGTCTGTCAAAAATTCTGATTATATTTCAGCTCTCGCTGGTGTCTTGTCAAAGTTCTCTACATCCTATCTAGATATCCCCCAATGATATACCTGTTCTTCAATGCTTACGGTAAGTTTTTGAAATAGAACACATCTCCGAGATACTGATAGGATCCAATTCAATGCAGTAATTACCCTTCCATTTGTGTCCCCGAAGGTGATTGTTTTTTGCACTATTATGAATATTTTTCTCACAATTATGGTTATAGTTGTATGATTATATGCTGCCTTATATTGTTTATCTACCTAAATCCTTCTTAGCTGTGACGTCTTCTACCCTCTCAAACATTGGTGAGAGAATTTAATCTCTTGCTGCAATCTTTAGTGACGGGAAATTATAGGGGAGTGTGGATGATTTTCCCAGTTACGGATGGCCTTGTTGTTATTCGCATATTCGCGATATATGGGCTAGATAAGCGGGGTAATCAGTTATATAATTTGTTGTGTCAATTAAATTCTAATACGTCTCTATAGTGGGGGTGCTTCTAGCTATTCTTTGGCTAAGTAATTTTTTTCATATTACGATCATGTATCACAGATTTTTGAGAATCAACCAAACCACCAGTTGAGAATATTGTAGGTGCAATTTGTGGTCTGCTTCCCAAACCGTTCTACTTACACGAGGAAGTGCGGAATCGTACTGCTTAGGCTGGCGTTCAAATCAGTCAAGGCTCAGCCGAATTTCTTGCCTGACATTCTGACAGGGTGCATCACATTGCACGTCCCGGTATATAAACTAGTGTTGAGCTTCTGGTCTGTCGTCTCAATTATTTTGCTCACATATCCTGATGTTTCATAGGGGAGTTGCCTCAGCGTTTCAGGGTATGTGGTTATCAAATACACACTATCGTTGGTTGAATGTACTTCCAAAGCTATATGTGTCGTTATGATAATGTACAAAGCATTCAAACACTTCCAAAACGTTAGTCCTCACCTGAGTCCATTTATCAACCGAGTTGCTAGGTGAGCTTTACTGTAATTTATTGTGCGCATCTGTTTGGCTCATAGACAAACAGAGACGGTACCTTCTACTTTGTCGCGTCAGTCAACCTTCCTTTCAGTCCTGATGAGTCGCTTATCCTAAAATTTTGATCTAGCATGTTCGGTATATAGTTGTGTCTCTCGCTGTTTGCATGCGCTGAACCATCATTCAAAAAGCTGCCAACCTGTTGAATATTCTTTTAGAGATACGTTCATCTCTGATGTCTCAGGGGATCGGGATGACGTGCGTCTTTAAAAATCTCCCGCTGAACTTCGTTTAAACATGACATCCGCAGATGGGGAGTGACCATTACTTCTATTGTAGTACGTCAAGAGGTTGTTTTGAACAAAGGCACCCTCTGACTCGTTTTAGGCTTGCCGTATGGTCCTGAACCTGAAAGATTTTGCTGCACCGTCTCAGCAGAGTGTGGCAGGAACATCAGCGACCAATACTGATATTCAAATGAATGTGATAAGCAGAGCGACTAATAGTGTCGAATCCATGGTACCTTAGTCTATTAATTCAATGAACGACGCATTCTATGTATCCATAGATACTGGTCCGTCATTCTTACCGAGTATGATATTTTCCAGTCGTCGACTACGAATCTCGAATGCTAATGCAAGAGTCGGTTATATATGAGTATTACCATATAGAAGGCAGTCATAGTTTAAGAGTGTATGTAGCGAAAACACATTACAAAACAGCCACAACAGGTCCTCCTCCACCAGTGGTTTTTATGCCCCGAGCATATATCCACCATCAAGCTCAATGCGCTCTCCGGCGATGTACGGGCATCTGGAAAAATAAATTGTATCAGAAATTGGAGGTACTGAGAGAGCAGCTCGGAGAGGTAGATGTTATATGGAGAACGTACTTCATTACAAAGATGTATGCTTCTGAGTTAGCTAATAGACTAATAGAAAAGTATAAGTGGGTTAGTCAAAATTACCATTGGAAATATATTGGCTAGCACCTATGTATATTTGGCTTCGAGGTTGCCTACCAGGCTAACAGCTCTGTTTTAAAGTTAGCTACTGGGATAATCTATTTGCAAGGATCGTCAGTAGGCCAACCTTTGTGGTAAAACTACCTTGATGTTGTTTTCACCTGGGGTGATATAACACTTGAAATGACAGCATGGAGTCAAGATAGGTATGACTATAGCCTACACTGGGATAATAGCTCAGTTTCAAAGTTAACTAATGGGCCTTGCTCCTTGCAACGGTGATGGTTAGACCACCTCTTCTCCACTAGAAAGGTGATCACTAGGCCATCTAATATAAATTCAACTAAAGGGTCTCACTGGACTAGTAATAGTTAGTCCTCTTAGTAGTAACATAATTACAATGAAATACAAGATTCCCCTACCTGGGAGTAGTGGTAGTTCATCAAGAGAACTTCTGCTACTCTGCTGTGGGAATATATGCTCACACCTAGGCACGCAGATACATGGGATGTTCAGTTGGTTATTATTCTAACACACCCCCTCAACCTAATGTCCCAAGCCATTCACATCACCCCCATCGCATGATGATGTTATTCAAGGAGAAGAGCCATTGTAAGTATATCTGCCTTCAGCTCTTCTACAGGGAGAGGGTGCAATCTACTCCCCGTAGAACACTTCATGAAACCAATGTATGTTTATGTCCAAATGTTTCAGCCAACTGTAGTGTTCTGGATTCATATTAATAACAACTGTCATATCCCAGTGTGATTAATACAGCATTACATATTATTACGGTACCTAATAGCAAATATCAAACTATAAGGACATGTTATTTTTGCTACAACTGAAAGATAAAGACCATAACTCATTTTCCCAATGTGATCAATACAGCACTGGGAGATACTACATATTTTCGTGCACATATATATGTGCGCAATATAGGGGTAGTTGTTTTCATGCACAGGTCGCTGTGTGAGTTCTTACAAATATTTGGTTTCACATTATCTCCATGTGTCGTTTTCCTTCAAGGTCGCTATCTCAACACATCTTTGTGAAGTCTCATGATTTGACCATTCTCCAAGAAGCTTGATAAAAAATTATATCAATAGATAGATGCCTATCATGAGGGAGGACTTCCACTACCCCAAAAACTCCCACATATTTCTTTTATCCAATGTGACCATTGAGACAGTATCAATTCATCTTCAGAATGGATTCATGCTCCATAGTTTCAAACATCCTCTCATGGCCTGTGGTCTCTTCTCTGGAATAGGTTTATCGGTTTGCACATCCTCTGGTGTTGACAAAAATAGCCAAAGGGACCCAAGCAGACCAGCCCCTTGATTGGGTATCAAATGTCTCTCATATGATATATGACCAGCGAGGCTGTGTTTCCTCTTGCATATTATTCTCTTAAAATAATATCCTCAGTGATGACTGGACTGGAAAGAAATCCAGAAGATAATACACCAAAGACTGGGTCTAGGGTCGACCTATAAAGGAAACAAAAAAATATAACGTTGGTATTGTATTGATTATTTTCTGGAAATGATTGAAATCATACTTAATGTCCTCATTTTTTTTTTCTTCAAAAGTGTGTTTCTGGTCCAGTATGTAGCCGCTCTGGAGTTCAAGAGATTTTGCCTTGGTGTCAGACGTGTCTTAAATACTCTCAAAAGGGACCAAAATCATCTCAAAGTCATGATGTCCTTGATAGTGGTTGTTCTATAATTGAAGTCAGAGATGGTGTTGCACGTCGTGAGTCGCGAGTTCAGAGCCGAGCTATGGTGTGTTTCGGTTGTGTGGCAGATCGCCTCCGGTGATGGTCAAGTTAAAAATCTAGATGTTATGCCTGCCAATTGGACGGGGTCACATCATAAATAAGTAATGTCTGCCTACCAGCGTTTTGATCAACAGTCGGCCATGCTATATAAAGCATACAACAACGCCGAACTTGTGCAACTAGAAAATTCTCATTTTCTAATCCGGTTTGCTTCCAGATCTCCCAGCTTCGACTAATACTATTTCATATTTACCACCTTCTTGGGCTCCCCCGCAACTTCTTGCCCCAACCACTCTGTCGAGTTTCTGCACACACGCTCTCTCTTTCAATCGAGTAATAACTATGTCTGATTCGTTGATACACTCACACTCACCCACGTCGCCAACCTAACAGTTTCTCCGCTTTGCTGCAATCAAATAGACCCTGGCTTCCACTAAGCTCTCTTTTCATAAACACACCCTTCCACTCCCTCTGAATCAGAACATCCACATCCTCGTCACTAGCCACATCAGGCTCCACCACAAAAAATCGCTCATGGCCCCTCAGAAACTCCGGATGATCCGTCGTCAGCGCCAGGAGGAACGCGCTGGAACAGCCGTTATACAGGGTGTATCCCCACAGCTGCTTGCGTCCCGTGTGATAAGACGTGCGGAGAGCACCATCGCGAGAAGAGACAACCATGTGTATTCGAAGGGAGGCGATTCTTATAGTTGGGAATCTCCTCACGATGGTGTCGGCTTGTGCTTCGCAAATTCTGCTCGTGGTTTTTGTTTCAATAAAACGTTCGCTGGTGCTTCAGCAAAATTTTCATGATATATCTTTTTAAAAACTCACTGTTTGGACAGTGAGTAAGGATCGTCGGGGCGGCATGGGTGCTCTTCATCGAGAGGAAGGTAGTCTATCTGAATTGGATCCATATTCCAATAGAGACCGATCACATTTATACTGGACGCTTGCGCAACTTTTTTAATTCCCAGCTAATGAGGCAGCTGTGTGTGAGCCGTCCGTGGTAAATCTGATATATATAAGTATAGTTGACCTCTGCGGCAGCACGAAGGACGTTCCACGACACGACCACGTTACTTTAATGCGTGCAAGTCATTAATAAAGCTAGCTGTTAGTGTCAGATCTCAAATCTCAGGTAAACCGTGACCCCACTTGTTGTGCGTTATGTCCTTACCATCACCAGGCGTCCTGATGGCAGCAAGATGCGCCACAGCATCACACCCAGAAAGAGCACGCAACACTTCGCCGTAGACTTTCAAGTCTGCTTGAATAAAGTTGTAATTTTCCCCAATTGTCGGATATGATTCCACAAGACTGGCAGTGTCAATATGCTGAATGGCGGCCCTGGAGATATCGATGCCTACGACGGTGTGTCCGCACTCCAAGGCATGTGCAACAACAAGCCTGCCTACAGTACCCGATGCACCCGTAACGGCGATCTTCATACTCGATGGCAAACCTGGCAGGACCCAACACGACGTGGAATTACATAAAGTAAGGTTCTTTGATAGATTGTAGGAACATAATTAGCCGCTCCTTGTACATGCTCATGTTGAAACATACGGAACTGCAGTATGATACAACGAATACATGACGGTAATACCACTAAAGTTCGCCCATCCTTCGGTGAAAGTGAGGCGATGAGTGTGGTGGTCGCATTAAATTGCATTACTCGCGAGCAAGATCGCGAGAAGAGATAACCATGTGTATGCGAAGCGAGGCGATTCTTCTAGTTGGGAATCTCCTCACGATGGTCTCGGCTTGTCATTTCCCAAATCCTGCGTTTGTGGTTTTATTTATTTTTATATATAACGTTTCGCTGCTGCTTCAGCAAAATATCATGATATATCTTTTTTTTCTTTCTTTTTTTAAAAAAAAACTCACTGTTTGGAGAGTGAGTCAGTATGGATCGTCGGGGCGGCGTGGGTGCTCTTTCATCGAGAGGAAAGGTAGTCTATCCGAATTGGATCCATATTTCAATATAGAGACCAAATCACATTGATACTGGACGCTTGCGCAACCTTTGTAATTCCCAGCTAATGAGGCAGCTGTGTGTGAGCATCCGGTAGATCTGATATAATGTATATATATAAGCATAGTTTGACCTCTGCGGCAGCACAGAGGACGTTCCACGACACGACACGACCACATTACTTTAATGCGTGCAAGTCAATAATAAAGCTAGTTGTAGTGTCAGATCTCAAACCTCAGGTAACCGTGACCCACTTGTTGTGCGTTTATATCCTTTACTATCGCAGGCGTTCCTGATGGCAGCAAGATGCGCCACAGCATCACAACCCAGAAAGAGCACGCAACACTTCGCCGTAGACTTTCAAGTCTGCTTGAATAAAGTTGTAATCTTTCCACAATTGCCGGATGGATATAATTCCACAAGACTGGCAAAGTGTCAGTTTTTGCTGAATTTGCTGAATGGCGGCCGCGGAGATTATCGATGGCTAATACTACGGAGTGTCCGCACTCCAAGGCATGTGCAACAAGAAGCCCTGCCTACAGTACCCGATGCACCCGTAACGGCGATCTTCATACTCAATGGCAAAACCTGGCAGTGACCCAACCACAAACGTAATTACATAAAAGTAAAGGTTCTTGAATAGATTGTAGGAAACATAATAAGCCGCTCCTTGTACATACATGCTCATTCTCAAGCATACAGAACCGCAGTATGATACAACGAAATACATGACGGTAAATACCACTCAAAGTCCGGCCCATCTTTCAAGTGAAAGTGTGAAAGTGAGGCGATGAGATGAGAGTGTGGTAGTGGTGGTCGCATCAAATTGCATTACTCGCACAACTGAATGCACTTCCTACCGTGTTCGCATGATAGCTGTCTATAATAGACTGGACAGAGACCTAAAGTGAAAAAAACAATGAATTAATTATAGTACTGCTAATTGAAAAGAGCTTACGTAGACGCCCGGTCCGAGGATAAAGATGCCAAGGACGATGAGGGTATAGTTGATAAGGGTCTCGAATGACCGTAATGGTGTTGCCCATCTCTTAGCGCCTTGGTTCAAAGTAAGGTATGTCATGCCCTAGTGGAGGAAAAAAAGTAACCATTAAAATAGATTCATGCCCAATAAGTACAAACGCTTACCCAAAATATGAAACCAAACCAGGAATCTATACAGTGGAATTATAATTATAAGCATGGCTCAGGGAAGTTGATAAAGA
>QLPG01020382.1:0-12271 GCA_003314385.1 Gomphus sp. MG54 | reverse complement strand
CGGCCCAGCGACTGGCGAGGAAAAGTGTCAAATAAGGTTTCAATCTAACTGATACGTCAATCCTAATAAGAAGACTTGGAGAGGTACGATACTATAAGCAATCTGGCCTGGGTGCCTGGTGGGATGACTGTTTGCAACGTCGAGATAATAGCTCTCTGGTTCTAGCGTGATTGATTGATCGTGTTGACGGGCAGGGTCCGTTCTCGTATCTAAATATCTTTTTCAAAGTTAACTCCTCGGATTGATTATGTTCTGTGAATGCATGTGTCATCCATCTGGATGCTGTTCTCCCTTATCTGATATGTAGTAGTTACACCGCGACCATCGCGGAATTGGGGCGGCGAGTAAAGTCCCTCCCAACTTGTAACTCACCAAACGCAGCAACAGCCATATATCACACATACACAAACACACACACACACACACACACGCCGCGGTAGGCCGCAGCACTCAATCCCTGCCGAAGCGCCCGCAGTTGAGCGATATACAGGCTCGTGCCAAAAACACTATCCAAAGAGTACGTCGATCTATTCACTGCCACACAAGAGCGCCTCCATACACGGCGGATCAACATCCTTGGTGCGGGTGCGTATAGTTCGGAATACCTGACTCAGAGTTCATGGCTATGCATGTCACCCCTCGGTAGCGGTTCCACACTGTATCTGGCTTAGTCTAGGATATCACCAGGACCCCAAATTTTCAAAATCATGGTGCGGACTGCGCTGAGCGCAGTGACGCACCCCCAGATATGTAATTTTACCTGCTGCTACTGAGCCAAACCTTAGGTTACCCCAGGTTGAAATGTGGGGTCTCCTGTCTCAGATAAGGTGACGATTAACTAGGTCGTCAGTTGGTTGACGCTGTGCGATAAGGTTTACTCTTTGGTGCAACAAAACGATACTGTTTGGCGCTGATTGCAGCTTCAGGCGAGTTGATGAAGAAAGTCCGGTGAAGCTCATGCATGGCTACACGATGTGATCGCAATTCGGCCTTGGGCGGCTGTTAACCAATGCAGGTCCAATGTGGGCAACGATCCAACGCCCTGGCGGTCCAATTTTTTTTGTTTTTGTTTTTAACTTCGATATATATATCTATAAACCAATCGAAATGCTAAATTAAGAAAGTAAACAAAAAAAAAAAAAAGGAAAGAAAAGGGAAAAGAATTGTTTTTTTTTCATAAGACAAATATTAAATAATGGAATACAGAACATGCTTTTCTTAAAAAAAATGATGTGAGAACCATTGTGTGATGAACTTGTAGGAAATCACCAGGGTCATACGCACGGGGATAGTTCATTTGGAATTCAAAAACGTGGAACAGTTGAATGGGAAAACATTGCAAATTGATATCGAATGGCCAGTACAGTTCAGCGTCAGGTAGCTCCTAGGTGCGAGGCTGCAGCTTATGGTCCCCCTCCACCATCTACTGATTGGCGACTGATTGATTACCAACACATACCTTAACTAACGCCTGTCCTGATACGCGTGAAACGCTCACCACGCTGCACACAAAGGACATTCATATACAAAAATTCCTGATCATTTCGGTGCTCATGGTTTTCCGCGAGGTTGTAAACTGGTTCTAATTGATATATAGTTCGGAGATACAGTCGCCGGGTGAATGCCTCCTTGTTTCCCTGTGATTCGTGACGGATACTGAGGGAAACCGATGAAAGTAAATCTAAATATGGGGTACATATGGGGTACTGCTATGCACTTGTACATATGCCCTACACTGCAAGTGATCAGATCCGCACTCGGACTCTCGGAACTCGGGCCTTAAAACCGAGGCGGCAATACACCCACGGAGACTAAGTCAACCGAAGCGGTTATGAGAAGATCCAGGTCAAGGGTGGAAGTAGTTTCTTTTTTTTTTACGAACTCGGGAGACTTTGGCTGGGGTATTGTTTGGGGGAGAATATTAGGGTAGAGAAAAGATCGGAACCTGCATATGAGAACACAATTTTTGGCACGAGCCAGCAGCGTTGACCCCATACGCTTGATATTCCCCATCAAGGATTATTGAGTAACGAAAAAAAAAGGTCACTTCTGAACTTGTTGTCTCACTTCCATGTGCCAAAGGAGGGCTGATCCACCTTGGCGGTGATAATTGAGTACTAGTGGAGAAGGCAATTCGTAGCTGGATGCCTGAAAATGTTCCAAGACAACCAAATTCAGTCATGACAAGAGCTCTCTTTGTGAGAAAAGTGCCTCCGTCTCTGGCTTGAGGAGCCCTAGTCTTTTACGATCCAGAGTACCAGGCTACCTCAGGTCAGTGCCCAGCGGACTCTTCTGGGACACTGCAGTTTTTGACGAAGTCTGGTTGAAGTCTATCAATAGCAATTAAAATTAAATCTTAATGTTGGTCTTGTATTCTCAAGCTGGGGAAAGTATGAGTGGAAGAAATTGGGCAAGAGAGGCAAGAATTCGCACCGTACTTTTAATATCGTGACCTCATGGTTGTCTATAAACATAATAAATATTACGACATATGGGAGATTCTCGGGAAACGTGTCCACCATACAGTTTGACTTCTGGTCTTGTTCATCAATGCAGGAGTACACCTAAAGTGAGACATTCAAATTGTTTATATTGGAATTCGACTTAATGTGAACGCATGTGTATCAAACCTCCCGAACTTCGTCTGGTCTATCCTGTCGCCATGCCGGTCATTGGCTCAAGATATCCTTCGGTCACTAGAGCATTGTTCGCACGTCTATACCTGTCACACATACTCATAGTCCAAAACCAGGCTCCTACCTTGTCCCCCTTTTTGAAAATACTCACCTAAAGCTTTGCCCGCATCCTGACACCATATCCCGTCTTGCCTCTCACAACCCCATATGCCTTACCTCCCTTGCCAAACATTGCCCTTAGGTCTCCCACGAGTTCCCGCGGAGCCTCGTACGCCGCAAAATGCCCACCCTTGGCATGTTCACCGATGAAGACCACATTGGCAAGGGTCTGGGTCCACGTCTTTGGGGTGCAGACAATGTCCTTGGGAAACATGGATATCCCCACCGGGACATCGTGCCGGAGAGCCTGTAAGGAAATGTTGGACCATTCGCCGGTAAGAGCTACTTCATAATAGATTCGGAGCGAGGCTGCGGGGCCGGCGCGGGAGAACCAGTATATGGATACCCAAGTCAGGACTGGTGTCATCGACCATAAGTTGGCTTCTCCTTTGATATGGATATGGAGGAATGGAGAATCCAAATGTTACGTACTTTCATCGTCAGTCCAAGGGTACCCGTCTGTCCAAGTGACGAGTTTCTCGTATATCCACGCGAGGAGTCCTACAGGCGAGTCACTTAGCCCATACCCTAGTGTCTGCGGCTGGGTGGAGTGCAAAGCAGCGTAGGCATTGCCGCGCTCTCGGAACCACTTAAAGCGCGCCTGGGCCGCTTTTTCAGATGCTGTGTAGGGCATGATGAGGTGTCTAATGTAGAGGAGAGGATTTGTGAGAAGTTTGGGGGGTTGGCCGCTTGAAGACAAGTAAGGCAGGCGAGCACGTGTTTAAGCAGGCTGACTTACTATGTCATATTTGTGTGGGAAGCTTTGCAGTATCGACTGCCATAAAGTTGACCTATTTTTCGTGTTATCTGGAATGAGATGTGAGGGTTGTCTATTAGAAGGAATGAGTGAAGATGTACTATGTAGCCCCAGTCGCCGCCTATGGATATGCGGAGTTATCCTGGTTAGTACTGTACATCATGGGCATGAAAATTAGAACCTTGTGTTACTTTTACACTAGTGAGAAATGCTCGGAATATGGAGTAATTTGCAGCGCACTATACTCCTGATACCCAAGCCCCTGCATCAACTTATGCCCCACTTCAGCATACTGTGCTGCCGAGAAACCTTTCTTCTTTGGAGCCTCTGAAAACCCATAGCCCGGTAAACTGATCGCAACAACATGGAAAGTGGGGTCTTTCTTCGATGAAGGGGACGTCAAAAGAGGCAGAATTTTTGCCACTTCGAGGAAGCTTCCTGGCCCTATAGTCCACCGCCGCCACAGAAACACATTACAAGTGCACTAGCTAACGCAATGGGGACAAAAACTGGAGACTCACAGCCATGCACGAACAGCAGCGGTATCGCGTTCTCCACTTTGCCCCGCTTATGAACGAAGTGAACATTCAGCGTCTCAAATCCGTCTACATGAATGTCAACCGTAAACTGTGGCAGGGAGGCATTGATATTGTTCTCATGTGTGCGCCAGTCGTACCCGTCTTTCCAATGTGCTACGAGCCGCTGAATGTCCCGCAGTGGAGCACCATACTCCCAACCCGCGTCGCTGAGCTCATCTGGAAACCGGACGGTGTCGAGTTTGGTGCGGAGGTGGGCAATGGCATCGTCGGGGATGGAAAGTGTGAAGGGAGTAGGTGACATCATGATAGTTGAGAGCTAGATTATGTAATTTTTGCTGAGCTATCGTCTGTGGTCTATTGTGTATCCCGTCTATCACAGGCGCGATCCACATTCATACTTCTATTAGGCGTGCTCCAAGACTTCAATGGCGACCTTTGCAAAGCCAGCGTTCAATGCGGCATCTTATTCGGCAATTCGCCCCACATACCCTCTCCAACTGTACGAGTTTGTATACGCATACCACAGGCGAACTCCAGGTGCCCAATGGAAGCTTGCTTTAGATCTTGGGTGTGGAACAGGTGAGTGTCAATCCAATGTATTTTAGTTCTGTGCACTAGATTTGTCGGCTGAGGTAGCAAAATCTCGTCGAATTGATAACGCACGAGTTGCTACTTGAGAGCTACATACTCATGCGCTTTTCATTGAAGGCCAGGCAACAGAAGAACTAACATCATTCGATCACGTCATCGGCGTCGACCCCTCAGAGTCTATGATTAAGAAAGCGAATTCCATCAGCCAAGGAAGCACCGCACCTTCAGGATCCCATAAAATAACATACCTTAAACATGCTGCAGAAGACCTAGAATTTCTTGACACAGGGAGCGTTGATTTGGTGGTTTCGGGTATGTATATCCACCTGCAATCACTGGGTTACCGCTGATGGAATATTCCATCATGTCCAGCACAGGCTGCGCATTGGTTCGATTATGAAAGACTTTGGCCACAATTGGCACGTGTTTTGCGTAAAGATGGGTCTGTTGCTTTCTGGGTTAGAATTTATGTCTCTCCTTTTTTCTATCAGTTTGACATTTTTTCCTCTGCCGTTTCAATTATGCAGGGATACTCCCAATTTCGTATCGCAGGGCATCCCTCGCTGACACCAATTATACATGAATACTGTCAAGGCTATAGTTTGACAGACTCGGTCGGTCCCTACTGGGAGCAGCCTGGGAGATCAATCGTCGACAATCATTTTCTGGATGTACCCAGAGCCCCAGAATCTCAGTTCAAAGATCACGAACATATCTTCTGGACTGGTTCGTGAAACAACATTACATAATCCCATTTTCAAACTTCCTACTCCCAGGTCATTATTATCCTAATCTTCCAAACCCACGCCCTCTCCTCTTACGGAAAAGCGTGTCTTGGGAGGGTCTGCGAGCCTATCTCCGCACCTTTTCATCACTCCAAACGTTCCACGAGAAAAACCCAACAGATGCTGCACAGCGAACGGATTTAGCCCACCGTCCCTCGGATGGCAAAGGTGGTGATGTCGTGGAGCGGTTCTGGTGGAGCCTTCAGGAGAGGGTTGCGAAAGAAAATCAAGGGAAGGTGGAGGAGGAGATTGTCATTGAATGGCCACTGGCTATGCTGTTGTTCAAGAAAGCCTGATAAGGGATGTTCGGCAAGTCTAGAGGTGATCGCTATTGCTGGTAAAGGTGTCTCCTTTGAAACAGATCATCCCTTCATTGGTTTACTCACACTACGATTTACTCACACTAGGATATGGCACCAGTGAGGTACACCTAATGCTATTTATAATCCGTGTGTCAGTAAGGCCTCTTTAGGTAGTTCATATAGATTGGATTTTATGGTACGTGTTCTATTGATGTGATTGCAGCCTTCTTGGGGTGTCACTTGGGGTGTCACTTGGGGGTTAAGCTCTTTGATGCATCATGATACGTCAAGGCATTGATACATTTGTTGATAAGTAAACCTTAGCTGAAGTTATATGAATAGATGAGCTTTCCCAGATGGTTAAATTAAGGTACCTGCCTCGTACCTGACTCTGACCTGAATAAGAATTTTGCTGTTACTGGAAGCAAATTACGACAAAAATAAGAGCTGGAAATAAATGGTTGTAAACAAGTAAAATTCCTGCAGTTGGGCGGAAATAGATTGAAATGGATTACGTTTTACAAACAGGGCACTAAATATTACAATTGGTAAGAATGAAAGAAGCTCATAGAAACAATGGATGCAGGAGGGAATTAGACAATATGGCATCACAGTGGGGGTCAATGTACATGAGGGATTAAGAGAAAGATACACATTGGAAATACAGATACACATACACAGGGACTTTCATGCTCAAAAGTAAAGCACATATATAAGGTTGGTGGCTGGCCAAGCTCAAGTTGATCCTGCAAAGTATGCTGATGGTTTGGGTGCTTCAGTTAATCCAAAATAATTAAGTCTAGAATAACAAACATAGGATGAGTTGGATAAGTTGAAACATGGGGTGGTAGGGGATGTTAGGAACTTAGTAGCAGGAACCTTGATGCTTATTCATCATGATTAAGTAACCTCTCTTCCTTTTCCAGTAATTTTGTTTTTAGCCTTTTCAGCCTTTCAGCCTTCATGATCTAGACCTCACTCACACCACTTGACTCATTTAGTCAATACCCTCATCTATACATACCATTTTGTTTATTAGGTTTAATGTCTTACTCATGCTATCTTTCTCATTTAGTAATTCCATTGAACTTTGTAACATTCTTAGTAAACTATTTGCGCTCTTCCTTTGTTTTAACCTTGAGTAATACTCAGATACTCCTGCTTTAATTCCTATATGGGTTTCTCCTTGTTATTTGAATTGAAATCTAGAAAACAGTGTGAAATGCTAATCTAATATATACTGTAACATGTATATAAACTAGTAGTTATATAGTCAGAATATTGACTAAGATAACTTCTCAGATTTTTAATCCTTGTGTGAGGGTGATGCTATTGACAACCTCACAATAACAATATATTCCTATATTTATGAGCTGACAGGGGATATTCTACTTGGTGTAGCAGTAATCCTCAGTTTATACAAGGTCTACTACCAACAAGTACATGTGAAGCTCACCTGGTATAGTGGTAATCTGTAAAGATCAAGCTGAGGGGTAACATCACACCAGTCACAACCCTATGCCTAGGGAATGGCACAGGTCACCTACAGTGTTAAATCTGTATGTTGGTGCTTAGCTAGAGGCTTCTGGAAGGGTTTCCAGAGGGTTCCGAATGGTTTCCAAAGGGGGGTTCATACTCTGGGGATGGAGGGACTAAGGGTCGTGGGTTCAGGATTGGAATTGGAATGGGGATGGAAAGATGGAAGCACCGGGGGTCTTGGAACTGTTCACGGTATAGGGTGGTATGAGTGGTTCAAGGTCGCAGGGACTTGGCTTCAACTTATGTGTTGTGCCCTCCTCGATCGTCTGTCCCTAATTTTGGAAAGTCGGAAAGTTTACCGGAACTTAATTGGAAACTACGATGCAGAATTAAGTTGATATTCATACTGGCAAATAGTCCAGTCGACTGGTGACTTATATACATGTATCTTGTCTTGTACTATCTTTTGCTGAGTAAAGACAAGGGGGGAAGAGAGTACAAGGGGCAATATAAAATGAAGAACAAGGGAGTGAGGTATGCGATGATCCTGTGCGTCGTCTATCAAAGGAGAGGAATCTTGACCTCTGAATCTTTGAAGGTTCAGAAATGCAGAACCTCGGATTGAGGCATTGGAATATCGGAAAGCGGTTATTCAGACTTGAGCAGTCAGAAAGGTCCCAGAAATGGTGTGGATGGTTGTGAGGTTTAATGTGGGTTTATTTGGCGGCATGGGCCATAACATACAGGTCAAATATGAGTGACCTGCATCCAACCCATGTGTTATGATAGTGAAAAAGACGTAATCGTAATATATTGTAATCTCCCAATGGCGAAGTTATTGGCGAGGTTCAGAGTTGGGGTTGGCTTCAACGTGCTTGTGTTGCACCTACTTGGATCACACGGCCCCCAAATTTCGTAATAGCGAGGAAGACGGAAGTAACAGAGGATCTTAGTCAAAATCAGGATCGATTTTCTGACTGAGGACTGAACTAATAGTACAAGGCCTTTTATACTACTTTCTAATCTATTAGGAGTCGAATAGATTCCTATAATAGAATGAGAAAGCCAAGGAAACGGAAAGGCAAGAAACAGAAATACTATGTCCCAATAATGATCTCCTCCGTGACATTGTTGAGTGACGTGTCACTCAGATTCCCAATGAAGTTACCCTAAGGACGTAATAGCAGATTCAGATATAAGGAGTGAACAGAATTGCGAACAGATGAAAAGGAAATGAAATGTAATGAAAGATATTAAACATAAATGAGTTCAGAATGGAAAAGCGAGCATGTGGAATGTGACGTAAATGAGTGGAGTGATTTGACAGGAGCACGTGATGCCAAGATGGATACATGAGGTGCATTTAGTCCGTGGGCTGAGGGCATAAATGTTGAATAGCGAGCGAGGGCGGAGTTGGGCTGAGTGGGCTGGATTGAATAGTTGGCTTGCCGGCATATGGTTCCTGACAGTATCCCCCCCTTACGGCTGAGTCCCACGAGGCCACGGAAATGAAAGTCTAGAACGGTGGCCCCGTCGGAGTTCGGAAGTGCAAGTGCGTATAAGAGAAGTCGTAAGGGAGTTTGGGGGGGTAACTATCGTCGACATCGCCAATGGAAGGAATCTACATCAACCCTGTGTACATCCAAAAACTCATGGGCACCAACCCCTCGCCAATCGCCACATATCTCCGAGGTGAGACATGTCTGCCTGTCACTGTCCTGTCCCCATCGTCATCTACCATCGCGCGCAGCCAGGTGCTTCTCGAGCAGGACCATATCGATATGCGAGAGCCCTGGATTGAAGGGGTGAATTTGAAAAGTGCGAAGGTGAGTAATGCTGTGTCTCGGAATTGATTTTAGGCTGACACTGCTTTTGTAGTATGCCCGCCTTCAGATGCGTTTTGACATTGGTGATGTGAACGGCGTGTTCTACTGAAATGCGAGGATGGGTGAACAGGATGACAACACACCCTGGTCCCGTGGGTTTGCTGTTCAGAAGCCATGCAACCATTGCAAAAAACGTCGTAATACGTGTCTCAGGAAGTGGGATTTGGACTTGGACTTGGGTGCGTGCATTTGGTGTAGTGAGAGAGGTGTTGCATGTAGTGTAAATGAGAGAGGTCATGGTACCGGTAAGAGGAAGAAGGGTAAGGGAAAGACCAGGGAGTGGAATTCCGAAGATGAAGGAAATCCGAGGTCCGAAAAGCGAGCGAGGGAAGGTACGCCGGAAGATGAAGGTGATGGTGTGGGTCCCTCGAAAAGGCCGAGGTTGGAATCCCGAGCACGTACTCCCCTCTTTCTCCCTGACTCCAACTCTTCACCGCCTCCTCCACCGCCTAACCCTCCTCAGGAATCGTCCCCTCCACCTGACTTGGCACAGACGCCACAGATCACCATGTCGTCACCGTCACCAGCTCCACCACCACCTGCCCCAGCCCCTCCACCTCCACCCCCACCCCCTGCGCCATCCCCTCCACCTCCTCCACCACTGCCCCCTGCGGTTGCCTTATCTCCCAGAGTCCCACCCTCTGCGCCGCCTGCACCTTCACCAGTCATCGCCTTGACCGCTGCCCTGGAATTGCAGCGATCAGTTGAAGAACATTGCAAGGAGCTTCAAGAACACAAGTTCCAAGTCTCGGAGAGTCGAATGACTAATGAGCAATTGCGAGGCGAAGTTAAGGAATTGCAAGGTGAGGTGAGCAAGTTGCGGATGATGCTACAGCAGCAAAATCCGCAGAGCAGGGACTGGGTGTCTGAGCCGCCAAGGGTGCTTGGCTCTTGGGAAGGTTGGATAGGGAAGAACAGAAATCCGAGGAACGACTTTGATGACGTGGATGGAGATGGAAATATAGAGTTGGATTATGGAATTTAAAATGTATATTTGACTTGAATGTGAATTGAAGTTTGGAATAGAGTCGGATTGGAAAGGAATGATGAAGTGGAACTGAAGATTGAACTTGAAAATGGAAAGAAGAAGTTGAATTGCGAGTTGGAATGAATGAAGCGGAATTGAGGTTTTTTTTTTTTTGAACTTGAAGACAGAGAGAATGGAACTGAAATGCGAGAATGATAATGAACGGAATGAGCGAGAGTGAACGGAAGAGAAATTGCGAGGTGCTTAGGGAATGGGTAACGGTCCAGGTTTATCTGGATATGACTTGTGAAAGTCTTGAACGAGTTCTGAAGCATGGTTGAGTTCTGTTGCAAGGAGCCATGAAGTTTCTTCATCAGTGCCCTCATAACCTGCCCACCGCACTAAGTACAACAGCCTATACGCCATACATCTATTGTCAATTTTCAAGTCCAGGATCTCGGATATCTCGAATTCGGTTTTGCCGTCAATTATGACTGGGGGCGGAGGAGGTTGAATGCGATTAGGAATGGGATTAGGAGTGGCTGGCTCAAGCATTGAAACGTGGAATACAGGATGTACTGCATTCATGTAGTGTTATAGCCCATACCTTTAACAACCCCCACAACCACCCCTCCTTATTCCGAGACCTTTCCGACCGAAAGGACGAAGGATTGTTTTCCATAATCTCCGTTCCCGACAAAGTCCGACCCAGAGTCCACTTTCCGCTTCCGATCCCGTCGTGACCGAGACACCACCTCCGAGTCCGTCCCCAACCGAGACTCAATACTTTGATAACTGACGTGCAGGACTATCGCGTACCTTGCTCCCTTGTTCTCTCTTTTATATCGACCCCCTTGTACTTCCTTTTCCCTTGTTTTATTACCGGCAAAAGATAGTACAAAGACAGTCGCATGTATATAGTCTCCCAGTCGACTAGACTGTTTGCCAGTACGAATATCATCTTAGTCCACCCAGTTCCGACTCACTCCGGTGAATTTCCTTCTCCTCTCCGAAATTAGGGACAGACGATCGAGGAGGGCGCAACACATAAGTTGAAGCCAAGTCCCTTCGACCTCGAATATCTCAGCGACCGGATTGAACTATTCCGCGACCTACCCTCAGTTTCCGGTGCCTCCGTCTCCGTCCGTAGTCTGTCCGACCCCCGTCTCGGTCTTCGGCCCCGTTACGGACCTTCGCACTAACCCGGAAAACCCCTTTGGAAGTACTAGCTAAGCGCCTGACACGCGGACTTAACAGTATATTCGTACTCACACTCCTGATCGTCATGGGTTCAAGGCCAATTACATGTTCGCAAGCCCTACAGACAATCACCCAGGCATCAGCCCGCCGCGCTTCTGTCCCCCAAGAACTACTCACCCCTGGGCCAAGTTTTCAGATGCCTCAAACCCCCACGCACCCCCCCGGACCCTCTTGAGACTCTGGATTCTCGAACACGGACCGACGCCCGCACTCGAGTATGACCAACCCGTTCCTCGTGAACCCTCCAGTGACCAACCAACCGTCACCCCCAGAGATGCCCTCCAGTTCAGGATCATCTTCAGCCGTACCGACCACGTCCGGATCATCATCCACGGTACCCCCATACCTCGCATCTCCTCCTTTTGTACAACCACCGTTCGCACCACCACCGCATGCCGCCCCCCCACAGGCGGCACCACCATTCGTTGCACCACCCCCCATCGTATCACCACCCGTTGCACCACCGGCCGTAGCCCAGCCCTACCCCGTACCACCGGCTGCAGCACCACCCCCTCCACCACCAGGAGGAGCCCCCGCTATGGGGCCAAACAACGTGCCCGACCTCACCCAGGCCATTGCTACGTTAGCAAGTAACCTAGCCTCCCCTAGAAGATCAGCCCCCCGTGCCACCAAGGTTCGAGACCCAGATCCTTTCGACGGATCCGATTCGAGGAAACTACAAGCCTTCTTAGTGCAGTGCATGCTGAACTTCCGTGACCGCCCTGACGCTTTCGACTCCGACAGCGCCAAGGTAACCTATGTGTTATCGTACCTAACCGGTACCGCCCTAGACTGGTTTGAGCCAGCCCTCACCGCCCCCGACGAGCCAGACTGGCTCTATGACTATGACCAGTTCGTCTCTGAACTCAAGACCAACTTCGGACCCCACGACCCGGAGGGAGAGGCCAAA
>QLPG01020376.1:0-10213 GCA_003314385.1 Gomphus sp. MG54 | reverse complement strand
TTTTTTTTTTTTTTTTTTCATCTATCAGGCAGGAGGTTCCTTTTATTTTTCCATTTGGTGAGTAGCTTTTCTAGGCGTTACTACATGGAAAGACTGTGGTCCAGGAATGCTGAGTCAATAGTGCCAATGTTTTAAATTGATCACGATAATGGTCTATAGGGAGCACGGTCCTTGCTCCACGGGCTTCAAAGTGATCAAAAACTGGTTGGATTCTAAGATGGAATTCTTTCTAGTCTGATTGTTTCCTCGTTCCGCGAACCTGACTAAAATAAATTAACCGCTTCTACTCTCGTAAATCACCATTCCAGTTCCTGGACAGTTCAAGGAGATCTACAACCGTCCTTAATGAGTTGGTGTCGATATGCAAAATCTCGTGACACAACCTGTTCAATTTCTCTTGAAATATGTCACTCAACCGGTGATTATGCTCTCCACAACCATGGGACATATACCTTGTAAATATGCGGCACTTCGGTGAAGCAGCAGGATGTAGAGAGATGAGAAAAGTACTGGGGGCACTGGTGGGAGATAATCAGTGCTGTGCCAAAGAAAGGTACACTTCGGTAATGTATAGGTGAACTGTCTGGTAAGTAATAGCTGCGAACGAAATATTCACATACAAAACCGGCATTCAACAAGAATCTACACTATTCTCAAAATCTATCTATGAATTGAGGTTATTATTTGTATTTGTAGGCTGCCTCGTGACTAATTCAATCGACTACTTGCATCTGCAAGGCCCATGGATCAACTGTGGACCCTTAAGTATCACCGTAACATTGATCCTTTGGCAGACAAGAACTATCTTCGCAAGCTCGATTTCACGCTGCTGTCCCTGTTTTTGTGCTGGTATATTTGGCGGATACCATAGAAACCGGTGCTTTGGCCCTTTGTTTTTGTATGTGGATGCAGGTAACGTGAATGTGTCCTTAGGGAATGCGAAGATCTCGTGTGTGCCATTACTTATCCCACTATCGTAATTTCAACTGACATGATCATGTCTTCTTTTAGGACTTGAGAATGAACTTTGTGTCAAGGCTCTGGCTACAACCTGTCCCTCACAATGATCTTCGTAGCTGAAAGATACAACACCCCAAATTATTGACATAACGCTAAATCAATTCGCATTAATATAAACACACGTTTGTTTTATTCGTCCCTTGCTTCAGGACGCGTCCGGACCGGCCTCTGTGGTTGGTGTATGAGCTACCATAAATTACCATACAGTGGACTAAGGTGCGTATCGTGTAATACTTCAAAAGAAACGAACATTTGAGTGAAACTCATAGCTACCAAACGGAATGCTTCGCTAATGTTCTTCGAGAGTATCATTCAAGATGAAATATAATCTCTGCAGGAAATCGAGCTGAAGACTCGATAATGTCAGGGATTCGATCAGGGTTTGGTGCATGCACGCAGTTTGATCATACATTTGTGGCTTCCATGTTTCTCGAGCTCGATTTTCTGGTTCTTTGATTTTTTTTGTGACAGGGCTACATCGCTTGCTCCGCGGACCGCTGGTTTGATGTGAGTGTGACCATATTCGATCCCCATCATTGGTGCGATGGATTCCATCAGTCTAACCGACTCATACTTTCAATCATTGGACTTGAGGTTAAATATTTTTTTAGATGTGCTTTTCCTGGGATCCAAGACAGAGCTTCTAGGTTAAGCTAGGCAGCCCCTCATCCGACGCAAACTCAGACAGTGACATGGTCCCAAGCCCACATTCTTTGGGCTATGTGTATGTGGAGGACGATCAGATTCCGAATGAGCCGATGAATACTGACTCTGGGTCTAGAAGTCTGACTGTCCTTGTGTAGAGATTGTCGCATAGATATTCATTCGTGGTTTTACATAAAGATAGTAAACCTTCCCGAGCCCGATGATGGCCCTGAGAGGGCCTTTTAACCGATACAAGTACCGATATCAATTGAGAACTCGCATCTACAGGCCATACAAGAGGCAACATCATACGTTCTCTACTGAATTCACTTCGCTTACCCATGCCCTGAAGGAATTAGGTAAATGTGGCCTGACTTGCTGCGCAATGCTGGCGTCGTACGTTATTCGACTGTCGTATCCTTTCTCCCCCCCACTCGTTCCACCTCTTCTTCCATACCTCTTGTTCAACACCACCAGAACCAGTATGCCCTCCAATACTCTCCAACAGCTCTTCGAATGCTATCCGGGGCAAGACCCTCGAGTATTCCGCCCTCCGTACACATTACCAGTCCTTGCTGCATTCGCCATTCAAGGGTCCCCCACCAAATCCCTCACCAAATGGGAGGTCCTCCAGGCTCTCTCCGACAACTTCATTTATTTTTCGATTGAGGAGCACAAGGCCTGTACCTGGGTGAGTCACTCAAATGGCTTTGCTCTAAACTTGATCATCCCGGAAGTTGTGTCCTCTGGCTGTCCTGAGGGTTGAGCACGGGCCTTGCCAGCACCCATTTGACACACTCACTTTGATATTATCTTATAATCTTGTTTTCCTCTTTTTTTTTTTTTTTTTTGCCTTCTAATCCGTTTTGTGTTCAGAACAGCCTGAACCAAGCGCTGTATGACTCTCGGTTCTTTGAAAAAATTCTCGGTGGGTCCGATGTATGTCTTCCCTTTGGGTTTATTTTGGTTATCACATTCTCACATTTGCATGCTCAGGGGACAAAATTCAAGGTTTTGGAGAGCTTCCTGCCATCCACACACCCGAATCAATCACAGGTTCAGCAGGAAGCTAGTGTCCATGCGCAGGCCACCAAAAGGAGAATAAGACGGGCACGTCAATCTGGTAAGGGATGGAAAGTGACTGTCATACCTTGGCTAATGAAATGTAGGACAAATCCCAGATACAAGCGTCACGCTCCAAGACGAGTCTGCAAGCGTCGCGCTTCAAGACGAGTCTCCAAGCGTCACGCTTCAAGATGATTCCCCAACGGTTACAACAATTAGTAATATGCCTTTGAGTGTGGCCGGTGGATATGAGGAAGCGGTCTGCTCATGCGACCGATGCATCATTGGTAAGTAGTCAAGAATGGTAATGATATTATAGCTGCTGATCTACACCTGTACGTAGTCGAACCTCAAGACCCGTTGCCTGGAATTGGGGAGCTATTCCCTGATCTCCCCCAAGAACGATTTGGGGGCCACGCAACACGCCGACACTTGGTGACCGACCGACGTCGTGTTTCATATCACGAGGGTTCCTCCACCAGCAACCCTCAAAACCTAACCATATCTATGCCCCGCCCCAGGGGTTACCCATTGTAGGATAGGAATTGGACAGGGCAGTGAGTCCCGGTTGTGAGGGATGGTGACAAGAAAGCTCTTGTGCCAGAGGATAGCCTCCAACGGGGTTTTATATCCAAGGCCAGACTCACTTTGTAACCATCTCTCCTCGATTTGCCGGTCTCCAATCATTCTTCACTGATGCCTCACGATCCCTCCTTCCTACACGATCTCCATTGAATTTCAAGCTAGTTGTGTCCCATTAGGTCATTTGCGTTTTCGATCCTTGTGCGGTAGTTTCTCTCCACTCCTACATTTGTATTATTACGATCATCCTATTCTATCAGAGGCAAAACATTTAATCATTCATCTCGTACCGTGGATGTGATATTGCTGTAAATTTAGGTTTTATGCAACAGACAGGTTTGGTCAAGTCATAATATTTATCGGTCTCCAGCCCAAGTTGGGATGTGATTCATGTTCAGGATGGACTCGATAAGTATCTCTATATCTCTGTAAGAATTTTAACTGCCGCCTTTAGTTGTTATACAAAGACCAAGGGGCATGTCACTAGGCAAATTCTATAGGGTTCCTGTGTCATGCTGCCGTGCCCTCTAGTTCACCGTTTTCTTTTCCCAACTCCTCTGGGTAGTATCGTTATCCTGATAGTTGTATCTTATCACTATGTTTATTTGTAATCCTCATTTCTTTGAGTATTTTAGCACTTTCCTCCAACGTCGACTCTTAACAGCCACTACTAGGAACAGTTTAACTTTCGACTGAATCATTGACGCATCTGTCGTCATGAAATATTCACAAATAACTTTACACGCTTTCAGGAGTATGGTCTTTCGAGCACGCAGTACCTTGGCCTGCTGGGTTTTGTCTTTCCTTTTTTTTTGACTTTTTTTTTTTTCACTTTATCAGGCAGGGGTCATTTTATTTTTCCACTTGGTGAGTAACCTTTCAAGGGACGTTACTACATGGACAAACTCCAATCCAGCAATCCTCAAGCAATAGTGCCAATGTTTTGAATTGATCACGATAATGGTCTATAGGGAGCATGGTCCTTCCTCCAGTCCTTCCTCCATGTGCTTCAAAGTGATCAAAAACTGGTTGAATTCTAAGATGGAATTCTTTCTAGTTTAATTGTTTCATTGTTCCGCGAACTGGACTAAATACATTAACCGCTTCTCCTCTCGTAATCACCATTCCAGTTCCTGGACAGTTCAAGGAGATCTACCACCGTACTTCATGAGTTGGTATCCATATGCAACAGGTCGTGACCCAACCTGTTCAATTGCTCTTGAAATAGGTCATTCAACCGGTGATTACGCTCTCCACGAGCATGGGACATATAACTTGTAAATATACGGCACTTCAGTGAAGGAGGTATACCAAGCAGGATGTAGTGAGATGAGCAAACGTACTGGGGGGACTGGTGGGAGGTAATCAGTACTGTGCCAAAGAAAGGTACACTTGCGTAATGTATAGGTGAACTGTCTGGTAAGTAATAGCTGCGAACGAATATACGAATAGAAATCCGGCTTTCACCAAGAAACGAGCTGAGGAAAATTTAAAATAAAAGTATTATATCCATGAGATGCATTGTGACAACTTTGGTGGTCGAGAAAAGACGGAAAGAGATCAACAAACAGGACATAGCAGGTCAGAATGGCCTTCTCCCAGTGAATGTCGCCGTTGCACCGCTGTCCAATGTGTAACATCCAGTGAGGCTTAATATTGTACTACCGTCATTCATGCATTCTGCTTGAAGCCTTATGGGTCGCCATGTCGCAATGAACGGTGCTGTTTGTATTGGTGCAATAGAACTCCCATTAGTTGTATCTCTGCCTAGCATCTCAGCCAACACCTGGGATTTCAGAGCAATTCAAAGAGCAATTCAATCTCAGTCAACGTAGAACCGCGCCACCGCCCACGCCATGACTGACTATTATTCTAAGGGGAGATGTGAAGCGACACACCTTATGACGGCGAGTCACATCCCGTCACGCTACAGAACATTTTGATTATGGCTTCTGCCAATCGACCACTAAATTCCGTGGAACAAAAAATCCACCAAGCATGCTCTGCGAACGAAAAAAAAAAGTATGTATCGTTTCCTTTCCGTCTGTAATGATACATATAAACGTTGACCTTTCATAGATGTTGAGCCAGAAGGAGGTCGACACGCTAGTGCCGGACGTGAACGTCCGTGTAGCAGCAATAAATTTCCTTCTATCTACCGTGAACATGATATCCTGCATGTTCATTATGCATATGAGCTGATCGCCTCAACCCTCAACCCTTAACCTGATAGGGCATGTTCAAGATGATGGCACAAGATGGGGGGAAACAGATATCGTATAAAGCGGTCATGAAGAAATGTGAGCCTTGGAGTTATCACAATGGGAATTCAAATTTTCTGATGATAGAGTGTTTCAGAAAGAAAGAAATGGGGGGAGATGAGAATATGGTTTTGAATCATATCCAGTCTGCTAGGAATGAAGGTGTGTTATTTTGGTTAATCATGCTATGTGTGCGTTTCTTCATACTGCGAGTAGGGATATGGACGAAACATCTCAAGGGAAAAACTGAACTTCATCAAACAGTGATCAACCGATGCTTAAAGTCGTTGGAGCAGAAAGGATTAATCAAGGCGGTGAAATCGGTCAAAGTACGCCCATTCTTCTTCATTGCCATAAGCTAGTCTAATCTCGTTTCAAGTATCCTACTCGAAAAATCTACATGATGTCTCACCTCGAACCCTCGGTCGAAGTTACCGGCGGTCCGTGGTACTCTGAAAACGAACTTGACACTGAGTTCATAAAGTTGCTATCCTCTGCATGTTTACGTTTCATACGAGATAAGGTGTGTACGCAGGACAATCGCATATGCACAGAAGCTGACTTGCTAATAATAAAGAGCTACCCCAAATCCTCATATTCCTCAGATACCGTTGCACCATCACCCAATGCGGCGCGGCTGTACCCCATTTCTCACACATCATCCTACCCAACCTCAAAAATGATACACAGCTGGTTGCAAAAGTCCAGACTAAGCGAACAAGAGCTCGGTGTGGAACATGTGGAGATGTTACTTGACACACTTATCTTTGACGGCGAGATTGAGCGAATTCCTGCGTATGGCGCTGGGATGTGGGATATGGGCGCTTCGGATCAGGATAGCGATGAAGAGCGGAAAGAGAAGAAACGGAAGAAGAAGGAAAGGGCTGAGCGTGACCGGAAGAAAAAAGCGAAGGGGAAGAAAAGGGCCAGATCGGATGATAGTAGCGAGGATGATGATGATGTTAGGAGGAAAGTGACGACAGCGTTGAACACAAAAAGAAAAGAAAGGCTAGGAAGAAAATGAGGGACATTGACAGCGACTCAGATTCTGATTCCCACTCGGACGACCAATCCGATTCTGATCTAGATCGCAAGAAATCCACACGGCGGAAAAAATCATCGCGGTCAAAATCCAAGTCCAACCCTCGTTCGTCGTCCTCATCTTCAGGCTCGGAATCAGATTCCTCGGCGTCTGAGTCATCGTCTACGTTGCGTAAGAAGAAAAGATCATCATCCAAGTCCTCGAAGACAAAAGCCAAGTCTGCTTTTGACCTGGACTCGGACGGCTCAGACGCAGATGGTATGATTAATGTGGGAGGCATCGGTTCAGCCAATGTTTATCGCGCTGTGCGACAAGAAGGTTGGTCACAAGCACCATGTGGGCGGTGTCCAGTGTTTGAATTCTGCCATGAATCTGGACCAGTCAACCCACGAGAATGTACTTATTATGGAGATTGGCTTATTATGGAGATTGGCTGCAGCAAGGAGTTGCTGAGTTTTGATGTGCAGCATATACCTCTACTAGAGTGGAGATCATTGATTATTTTACAAAATTTCTGTTGCTATCTAGATCAGGGAATACTCTCAATTTTAGGGGTATCTCTGCTCAGATTGCACAGTCTACTTAAACTCTGCAGTTATCTAACCATATGATTAAGATGTCTTCAGTGCCCACATCCAGGCACACAGGCAACTTGGTCCCTACCTCATTGAGGAACAAGTCAGATTCCATGCATACCGACTTCGACTCCCAAAAGGCTTGAGTTGTTTCCACCCTGTCTTCCTGGTTATCAAACTCACCCCTGCTCTGGCTGACCCCATTCCAGGCAGACAACAGCCCCTCCCACCGCAACCAATCCTACTTGATGAAGAGGAACACTTCGAAGTGAAACAAGTACTCGACAGCCAAATGACAGCAAGTTGACTACAGTTCCTCATCAAATGGAAGGCTTATGGCCACAAGGAGAACTCCTGGGAAAATGAAAATGATGTCTGGGCTCCCGACCTCATTGCTGACTTCTATTATCAGCACCTGGGTGCCACCTGCTGAATCTGCTCCATGGAGGTATCTACCTTCAGATCTCGCACACTAGTCCTGCCCATTGGTGTCAATGCATCTGGGATGCCACATTCTAGAGGGAGGGTGATGTCAGGGGAACCCCCAATAATAAGTCCCAACCAATGCTGCACCAACCAAGGTTTATGCACACCAACTGAGATTTGTTTGGCCTACTCCTAAACAAGATACTTGCCAAGTGGGCATTACAACTGGCAGCCACCATCAATGGGTATTGACAGCGGCTATCAGCTGTACCTTTGTCAGTCACTGGCTATACCAAGGTCTCAACCGATATAGAGAGTGATGCCTGGTATAAGCATAGCACCATGGAAATGGTACTTGTATACTTGTAGTTAGTGGGCAAAGGGTCCCCTAGAGTTTTCTCTTTGGATCCCCCTTCGCCAGGTATGCTAGTCACTGTATAATTAGGTACTATACTAAACTCTTTGGATCCCCCTTCACCACTGCCTGAGGGTAGAACACCTGCTTAGGTTGTCCTTGCACTACCCCTTGGCTTGTCTATCATCTTGGCTGACATCCTCTGGTCTCCTCATCTCATGCCTCACCCTTCTCTCTCACAGGCCCTCTCACTATCTTAGGGCCTCCATGATGTCAGGGCCATTAAGCCATTGGGCCAAAACTTTGGCTGGTTCTGCAGGCATGCTGGCTGAGTTATTTGTGCTCAGCTCAGGAAGAAGGATGGATTGTCTCCTGACAGTTGTGGTATTGCATGGTGACACTTGGCCAACAATCAGAATTTGTGTTTGTGCCATGATTGTCATTACAAGGTTCTTTGTTGATGTTTTGTCATCCCAGGAACTGCTGTAATATACTATACCCATCCCTATAGCACTCTTTTACAGGTTCCTATCCTCCCTTGCAAGACACATGCATGCACAAGATAAAACTCCAGACATGTACGATACTGGTATACATTCTGTTACTCAACAGCACCACTGTTTCTATTCCATTGTTCCAATTATGAGAGAGATCTCCTAAATGGGCACTTTAGACAGGCAGGTGTACATACACTCAAACTGGCAGTATGTCCAGCACATCTTTTAGGCCCAACACCAGTTATATACTAGTTTACCCACTATGTACAACAACAGCCACACTCACCCACAGCCACACTCACCTATAGCCACACTCACCTACAACCACACTCACCTGCAGCCACACTTACCTACAGCCACACTCACTTGTAGCTATGCTCACCTGCAGCTATGCTGACAACATGCTCAGCCACTGGCACACATGCAACAATGGCCACCTGTCATCATCAGGAATATGCCTAGGTTGCCAATATAACTAGTGACAGGCCACTTGTAAGGGCAACCTAAGAAGGTGTTCTACCCTTGAGCAGTGTACTGGTGAAGGGGGATCCAAAGAGTATAGTATAGCTGTCAGGGTTTGGTAATGCCGAAGATACGAGCAGGAGTTGGCCAAGTCCTGCAGGCCAGTAGTACTAGCTAAGTATTGTGCCCTACTCTCCATGCATGCTACCAATTTGGGACAGAAGAGGAACTTGGGAGAGTGTTGAGAATGTCAGCCCGAGTAGAGGACTTTAAATAGGAGAAGGAAGGGTAAAGGGGCCTAAGCCTAGTCGATACCCAGAATGAGGAAGTATGTACATCCATGCACTACTTATATAGTATAAGAGGTGGGATGTAGAATAAGGAATAAAGAACAATAAGATATGTAGAGCATATAGGGGTATTGTCTACAATGATCAAGAATAGAATGGAATGTAAATGAGGATAGAACAATGAAAATAGAATAATAGGAATATGGGCAAGAATAGGACAATAGAAAGTGACTGACTATAAACCAATGGGGTCATGACTGAGGATAAAACAAGGATTAAATGTCCTGAAGTAGACAGATACAGGGTGAGGAGTGGATGGGATGGGATTAATGGGTGATGAATGAGGAAAGGGGTGAATGAGGGTTGGGGATCAGAAGTGTGGATAGTGGATGTGCTAAGCTGAGACCAAGGGACCAAGGGACTTTCATATGGCTTGGTCACTTGTGTGTGGATACTAGACTCCTGGCTCGGTCGGTACTGCCAAGTTACTGGATACCTAGTACATGTACTTGACAATAGCACCTAATTACATAGTAACTAGCATACCTGATAAAGGGGGATCTAAAGAGAAAACTCTAGGAGACCTTTCACCTACTAACTATGAGTATATAAGTACCATTGCCATAGTACTCCACTTATACCAGGCATTACTCTCTGTATTGATTGGGGCCTCAGTATAGCCAGTGACTGATGAGAGTGCAGCTGATAGCCGCTATAGATACCTGTTGATGGTGGCTGTCAGTTGCAATGCCCGCTCGGCAAGTATCTTGTTCGGGAGTAGGCCAAATGGATCTTGGTTGGTGGGCATGGACCTCAGTTAGTGTGGCACTGGTCAGGGCTTATTATTGCAGGTCCCCTGATACTACTCATCAACTTGCTATGATATTCAAGGACAACTACATAGAGGTTACTATAAGCTGCAAGGCTGGCCACATGTGTCAGGAACCGTACATACTGACAGGCCTCGGGAAAGCCGAAGGGGTCGGGCGGGTA
>QLPG01020370.1:0-15851 GCA_003314385.1 Gomphus sp. MG54 | reverse complement strand
TAATAGTTATTACGTAAACCCAGGAATTTGCTGTACAATTGAGTTTTGAGAGCTTGAACCAGCAGTTTGGCACCATTTTCCATGTGTAAGTGTTTGGTGCCTGGCTGTGGGTCCTTGTGGGTCCAAAATAGAAATAAGCGAAATATATATGTGTTTTTTGGAGGTTTTCCTTGGCCTTGAAGAGCTTGGAGATTTAAGAGTTAATTACTTGGATGTAATTCACTCTTAGATGGCCAGCCAAAATATTATGATATTTTTTTGGTAGTCCAAATGAGACTGATTTATGTTGAAGTATTCCTTGGAGGAGAGGTTTGGATCTTGTAGGCTGATCCGGTTCAGAAGTCTTGTAGAAAATGAGGGAGAGCTCCCCATTCCCTAACAAGAGCAGCAAAGCGATTAAACAAGGGCAGCAAGGGCACATCCTTCACTCGCTGCCTTAGGCAAAATCCCCCAAATCCACATCTTCAACCTCTCCAGCCTCATCGGTATCTCAAAGGTCTGCGTAGACCATGTACCATGCCAAGATGTCATCATCCTTTGGTCTCCCGTCTAGCATCAGCACGATGCAACTTTGGATAGTAGGGTCGAGGCCTCATTGGAACTTCATGACAATGGACCGTCCATCTGTGTATTTGGCCTTTCCGACTAGGTCTTCAAATTGGTCAATATACTCGTCGACTGAACACTTGCCTTGGTGGTACTGCTGTGACTCTAATTGATTTGTGGCCCCAGTGGCCTCATGCAGGGGGTAGAAGTGTTCCTGAAAGGCTTCTGCGAAGGCCTTCCAGTTGGCATAGAGCAGCCTGCCTGTTTTTGCTTCATGCATGAACACTTGGCTGGAGAAGGTTGCTGCTCTCCCTGTCTTCATAAAGGACAGTGCCCAGAGGATCTGAGACTGCTCGTTGGGGAAATTGGCAGCACAGATGCCGAGGTACAAGGTGCAAGACTGCATGAACACGCACCCATGCGAATGATCACCATTGAACTTGGAGGGCTTGGCGGGCTCTACCATTCGTTTCGCGGGCTGCCAAATGCGGATCTGGAGGCCTGCCACTAGATTCATTATGGTCGCCTATAGCGCATTCAGCCTCATCTCTAGATCCTGCTTCTCTCTTCTTTCTCTTAGTAACTCCTGTTCTATACTGTCCAGTCAGTCCAATAACTCCTGGGCTAACAGCAAGTCCATGGAGAATATGGTTTCTTGTACGTGAACGAGGAGGGGCTGCTGCTGTCGCTATTTCCGAAGAAATTCAATTTGGAGTCGTATGGAGGGGCAGCCGGTGCTCAAAGGAGAGAGTTTTCTACTGTAAGGGCAACCTAAGCAGGCATTCTACCCTGGGATGGCACACTGGCGAAGGGGGATCCAAAGATTTAGTATAGTACCTAATACATGGGGACTACCTGGCAAAGGGGGATCCAAAGAGAAAACTCTAGGGAACCCTTCGCCCACTGACTACTGTATATAAGTACCATTGCTATGGCACTCCACACTCTACCAGGAATCACCCTCCGTACTGACCAGGAAGTTCCGCCAGGGCCTCAACACTGAGAACGAACGATGAAAGGAGAGCCAAGGGTTATAGTCGACGTGTCTGAAGGGTACTCGCCAACAGGGATGATGGTTCGGTGCACGGTACGTTTGATACTGCCGTGAGTGGGTTGAATGGATCTTGGTCAGCAGCTGTGGAATACGGGTGGGTTGACGCTGCTCGGAATTCATGATCAGAGGTTCCCCTGACATAAACTTTCTGACTTTCCAAAATTAGGGACAGATGATTGAGGAGGGTGCAACACATGAGTTGAAGCCAAGTCCCTCAAACCACTCATACCACCCTATACTGTGAACAGTCCTAAGACCCCCGGCACTTCGTGTCTTTCCGTCCCCATTCCAATTCCGATCATAAACCCATGACCTTTAGCCCCTCCACCTCCGGAGTACAAACCCTCCATTGGAAACCATTCAGAACCCTCCGGAAACCCTTCTGGAAGCCTCTAGCTAACCACCGACACGCGGATTTAACAGGAGGACAAGAATGCATAAACCTAGTTGATTTCCAGAACGAAAACCATCTACATACATTCACTACTTATATAGGTTAAGAAGCAAGATGTGGAACAGGGTGGCATAAGGAATGGAGAACAATAAGGTATGAAGGATCATATGGAGGTATTGTCCACAATGATCAAGAATAGAACAAGGAATGTAGGCAAGAATAGAACAATGAAGTATGACCGAGAACAAAAGAGTGAGTGAGAATAGAACAATGGAAAATGGCCAAATATAAAACAATAGGGCCATGACCGAATAATAGGCGAGTAGTAAATGTCCCAAAGGGGATCAGTTACAGAGAAAGAAGGGGAATGAAAGAATAACAATGAATAGAGGGGGTGAGATGAGGAAAGTGAACCAAATGATGAGCCGAATGTACCGAGCCAAGCCCACATACTAGTGAGGAATGACTTGTCACTGGTATGGGATTAAATGGTAAGGGTCGATCGGTCAGTACTACCAAGTGAACTGGAGCTCAGTATCATAGGCTTGACATTGGGTCTAGAAGTCACGGGTTTCTGAATGGAACCACGGAAAGGTTATTTTGGGAAATGGTTTTGTGGATTGCTGTGGTTGGGATCCCCCTGGAATGGCAGTGGCTGGGTGATTAGGTTGGTCTGAGTTGCGGTTCATAACAGTTAGACACTGTCCGGCTTCTCTTGAGTTTAGGCATGTTCTAGTAGATTTTTGACAGCAACAGACACCCTGGACTGTCACTATTACCGGTGGGAATGACTTTCTATATATGGAATATTTCCTTATATAGGTGATTATGTCAGCACAAAAATTTTGTGAGCAAAAAAATTTTGACAGTGTCAGACTGCTTAAAAAATGTGATTATGAATTTTGGGAAGATGTTTGAAAGTTTGGATATACTACTTTTGCAATAGTGATTTTTTTCAAAAAGCAAAACCAACACTATGTACATATAGTTCTATGCCATTGATCTGTGGTTTTAGAATAATTTTTTTGTTGATGTTGCCAGATCCTTGTGCAAAATGGTGGATGTCACGCTTGAGTCACATGACTATAGCAGAAACCGTTTGTCTTCTACCTTAAGGGCTGTGCAACCTAGCGATGAAACACAGCGCTGTGCCATCATCTGGGGGCAGTGCAGGCTGTACAGTCCTACTTCAAACATATGTCCCATAGGTAAGCTGTCGTTGTTACAGTAAACTCTAAAGCTTATACGTGCCACAGCAACATTCATTGAGTAACGCTCAGATGGCTAGATCGGCCGGGTCAGATGAAATGTTATGTATTGCTATATTTACTAGGCTTGACTCACCATTCATCACATAAGACTCGTGGTCCATGAAACATGTACTTTAAACCAGATATTTTGGAAACAACGTGAATTTCAGAACCGTTCGTGACCTGGCACCTAGGAAGCAGTGTGACGAGGCTGTGGAAAGAGAATTAGGAGGGAGTTTAGAAACAGCATGAACACAAAGAATGAACATTTGTACTGATACCGGTGTTAGGGATTGCTTACTAGTCATACAACTATGGTAAGAAACAGGCCTGGGACAACGAGATTATATCAAGGGGACAGCGCGATGCGTGAGATAAAGGGAGAAATTTTATTGAGCAGGTATATGATATAACTCGTGAAAGAAACCCATGTCGATGCTATCTAATTTTGTGTGAGGCAGGGCAGTAATATTCAAGTTCAAAATGCTTCACGAATCTATAGTGATTTTTGTAAGAAAATCTTCAAAACATGAAACAACATAGGATGTCCACCAATATTCTTGAGTGAATGAGATCGATATTACCATCGCACCGCCGTTTACCTTTGTTGGAATAATTCGACGCATCTGGGCGTTGATTTTGGTTGGTCATGTCACATTAGTCACAGATGCTTTCTAATTCTTCCTCATCTGTTTTGCAACCAGCCCTCCGCTCAAGCCAAACAGTTGCTCTTTCCGCGGTCCTTGATCAGCACCACCGAAACCTCAACAGACTTTTGTGTTCAAATCTTTCGACAGTGCAACGGCCATGAGCTTCTAGATAATACCCGATACTGAAACTCGGGCGCATAATTACATGGATACACTGTCAAAAAGATATTATGCACTCCTTGTTGAGTGGCCGGCACTTTCTGGTTCTGGTTTATATAATTAGCACTCAGCATAACATGAAAATATCTCAGTCACAGGTGCTTACATCTCAACCTTCTTTCTTCAAAGCTCAGATGTAAAGCCCCTCTTCTTTTTATTCTTCCATTTACTCTAGCTGACTCTTGTTTGAGTAGAATAGTTGCTGTAATATCTTCTTAAAGCTGAGATATACACCCTCGGACATGAGCCCAAATCCTGCCCTCCGTCAGGCCAACCTCGCAAGAACCATCACGCATCCCCTCGACCTCACCAAAGTAACTCTAATAGAAGAGTCCTGAGCCAATGGATATTATCGTCGCTCCTAAAAAGATCTCTGTCAACCTCATGTTCCAGATGACCTACTAACCGTGTCCCTTTTATGAGCACGATGAGAGTAGAAAATTTCTCGCTATGGTTGAGTATTCGAAATGTTGGGGTTCTGTAGAAGACTCTCCACTTTGGTCGACTTTGGGATGTGATCTTGATATTGATATGGTGGCAGCATATGCCAGCACGCTCTGTCGGACAAGGAATATAGGCGGTGCAGGCAAGTATTTGAGATACTGGAGTTTCAGAGAGGACCACCGGCGTGTGTGGTCTGACGTTGGGGGTTCATGCTGATTCTAATTTGTGGCCATGTTTAACGGGTGGCCGATTAAGTTCTTTCAGATTTTCCTGATTTATGGGTGCGCACTGTCCCTTCTATCAGGTTGATTGTGTCAATAGTGCCATGTACGAGTTTGCAGCCTGCAGAATCTCAGGATGCATGGAAAAATGCTGAGATTATTCAAATGTAAATGCAGGGCGACGATGCGAAACCTCCCGAGAAGAGTTTCAACTACAAGGACTACTTCGAGGTAAAATATGCTGTATGTTTCTCCCCTTTTTCAATTTTATGGTATTTACGAGTCAATTTCATACATTTGAATTATTTTGCCCTTCATTTTCCCCCTTTAGTTGCACTTCTGGCTATATATTCAAAGTCTACTCGATTTTGTTGATTATCTGTTTCATATCTGTTCTGATTAGGAGCCGCGTTCGGAAGTTTGTATACTAGAATATGTCTGAAATACCCTTTACATTCTGGATCCCCAACTACACTTGTATACCAGTATAGTTTACGTATACTAGTTATGTGTTCTTTCGCTATGCTTCCGCAGGCTCTACCCGGAACGTTGAAGCGCCGCTCTGCAGATCTAGATAATATTGATTGTCCGTTAATTGATCTTCAACCTCCCCGTGGCTAACAGTTCTACCTCTTTTCATGAGTCCAGTAAGAATGTCCATCGAATCTCGCGCGAAGCATGACACCTAACGTCTTCACGAATACTAGTCAGCTTGTGTTGTGAAGAATATGGCATTCAATACCTCGGTTGCAGCTATCCAGGCACAGGTACGGGACGGTGCCGATGGCAAGGACGGGATCCAGATATGGCATGATCGTCAAATTGCTTATGATGAATTATATTGAATGGCGCACGGATCACCATTGACTGTGATCGCGATATCCCTGTCCGTACTCGGGGTGATCATAGCTGTCTTGCACACTGGGGTCAGGTTAGTGTTCGTAGTTCGTCACCCTCCTTGCTTATATTACTGCCGGTTTCACAGAAGTAATTCAGTCGGAACACTGAAATATTAAGTGATGAAGCATCACACAACTAGACTCATTAATTTTGCGAGCTGTGCACCACTACACGTTACCGTGAGCTTTGTTATATAATGAGTGAATGTAGAAAGCTAGACAGAGTCTCTCAGTTGTGTAAGTGTAACGCGACTAAGATTCAATAGAGTCTCTACATATAGTGAGACACGTAAGTACATATCTACGGGGATATTATAAGAGTCTCACCTCAGTCATGTAAGTGCAATGCAACTGAGGAGAGAAAAAATATCTACTGTAGTTATATACTATTCTAATGTGGACAATGTGGAATAGTGTAGAATGTGAACAATAAGATGAATACCTATGGATTTCAACCTCAAGGGTGCCAAAGGTGCTGAAGTTTCCAGTGGAGCCCTCAGGCTGCCTAATGGGTGTCTGGGTTGAGCTGTTCAGCCTCGGTTTACTGTTTGGAACAGGTCAATCCCCCTACACACCTGCCCTCAGGCCATTATGCTTAACCTTGGGCCTCTGCACCTGACTTTGGACTTCTATATCTGACTTCAGACCTCTGGATATTAGTGCAATTACTGGTTAAAGGGTCTGAAGGACTAAGAATATTGCTTTCAGAGTTGTGAAAGCATGTTTGGATGGGCTGGTTCAAAGTTGACTTGGGTGTTTGGAATGGGTTGATCCCTGACAATATGCAGCGTGTGAGTGGGAGAGGTTGTGTATGGATACTATATGTAATGTGACAAGGATGTGCACAGGACAATGGGGGTAGCAAAGGGAGTCAGATCAGGTATGTCACATGCTAAGGTGTATGTGATGTGTACAACATGCCATTGGATACTTCAATTAATTTGACGGTGCATTCATCTACATGCCTGACCAATATCCCGAGTCTCAAAGTATTCCGATTAGACACATTTTAAACTGTATTACACCCAACCAGAGCTATATGAAACCTCCGCTAGTGTTGATCTTTATCCAGGGACCTACAACGAACCAAGCACTTTACAGTTTCGAATGGAGAGAGAAAGGGAAATTAGTCATGCTCTAATTGGTTCGATGACCAACGTGTTTTAGATGTATTGTTTTGTTTTTTAAATATATTTAAGGTGTCTTCAATAATTTCGCAACTTTTCACAGACCCATATACGGTCACACAGAGAGACAGAGAGAAGAGGCGTCAGTCCTCCCCTTTCCTTTCTCTCACTTGATTATTTGTAGGCTATACTTGTGGGTATCCCGGGTGCGGTAAGGGATTTACAGTTAAAGCGAACAGCAATGCTCCACCACGACGCGACACACCAAGTCGGCAGTAGGTTTAAGCCTGTGCCTGAGGAAGAATCTGCGCCTGCAGAAAGTAACTTTCTCCTCCTTATGCACGTATGCGAAATGTGAGACCTGTAGTTTAAGAGCCCAGGTAAATTAGAAGCATTTCGCTTATATCCTCATCCATTGATCCGATCTAATTTTTTGCTTATTTGAACATGAACACAATAAACAAAAGCAACGCCCAGAAAGCACCAGAACCTTTTGATGGCGACAATTCAGTCGCCCCGCTTTTTTACCTTCCTATGGCATTGCGGCGGTCGCTGGGGGGCGCCAAAGAGATATTTTATTACTCAAGTTACTATGGCGAGCAATTCAACACAGGGAGTGGCCCAGAAGTACGCTATTCGTTTCCTGTATCGAATGGTGTCCGAAATTTCTCTGACGATATGGTCACGGCAATCATACATACAGGAAAGACGTGGGCCTCATTTTTTTTTCTTTTCCAAGTTTCTCTCGGTCTGAAAGTGCACAATGTATATAGCCTTCATTTTCAGTCACCCAGGATGCGGCTGCAACTTGTCTGCCAGTTCAAACTTACTTCGCCAAGCTTGACATTGTTAAGTCCTCACGATCGCCCTCCTGACATAAGTGATTGTCTTGCCGAGCCAATTCAAGTTTACAATACTCTATACACATCGTGAAATCCACTATGTAAATTCTTTTCTCTTCACTACCGACACGTGTGAGATTACCTCATCAACCCTCGACAAATTGCGATCCTTGCTGGTTGATCCGTTTGCGCTCCATATGTCTGGGAATAGTTGCTTTGGGTCTCAGAATATCCAGAAATTTCTTGGGGATGCAATCAATGAATTTCTATAGATTAAAGTCTTCAAGATAGAATTTGAGGATGCTACTGTTGGAGCTAGCGTGTGTAAGCATAGAACGCAGTCGGGCATGGAGGTCTCGGCCATGGGAGACCGAGACCGTATATATATCAGACGAGTACCTAGCAACCCCTCAGTGAACCGCCCGTTCACTGAGGTGTGTATTCCTTTTGTACGCCTAGACACACAGGCACTGATCACCTTGTAGCCTTCCTGTGTTTAGGTATAGTAGTAATATATACTCAGTGAACCGCCCGTTCACTGAGCCTTCCTGTGTTTAGCTACTGCGCACAATCACTACAGGTTATGGGCCCCGCAGAGCCCACGATGTCTACCTCCACCTCTAAGTCGTTCGTCATCCCAAAGCTGGCCAGGGATGGCACAAACTGGGTCACCTGGAAAAGCCAGAGGTTAGCCACCCTGTCTGCAACCCGTGGTGCCAAACGTCACCTGGACGGGACTGCCAGGATCCCCCCTCCGATTCCCACCTACCCCAGGGGCCATATGTTAATGGTTAAGCAGGAAGAGGACCTGGATGCATTAAAAATTGGGATGACTACAATCAGTGAGAGGCCACAATCATGGCCCAGGTATTTACCATGGTCCCCAACAGCCTCATCAAGATCCAAAACCTCCCTACAGCCAAGGAGGTATGGGATGCCATGTGTTCAAAACACAAAACCTAGGGCACTCACAGTTAAGGTTGATATGTGGCACTGGATGTATGAAATGAAATGCAAGGATGAGTCAAATTTCTGCACACACTTGGAGGCACTCATGAGGATGCAGGAACAACTGGCAGGGATGAACGTGGCACTCACCGACAATGACCTTATTGTGACCAGAGGTGGAGGGAGCAGAGAGTGGAGAGAGGAGAATGAGGAGAAGCAAGCAAAGGGGTCAGAGATGAAAATACGTGGATGAAGAAATGACAAAACTCATGAACATTTATGATACTGAATGAATAGACTATGACACATTACACAAGTATGCTGTCAAGTGCACGTACCATCGCCTGGTAGTTTGGCAGTGCCGACCAAGTACCCAGCTGGTGACCAAGCAACATACTTAATACACTGTTCTCAGCTCGGCACATCCCTTGTTCTCATTCCTCATCCCCATTCCTTGTCCACCTTATCCTACTCACCAATCCAATAATCCTACCCATTCCACTCCTCATTCCTTGACCTGTCGTACCTCGGGACTTCCTGGTCCTTGTATTATCCTTGGCGATGGCTATATTGTTTTATAATTGGTTGCTTCCTATTGTCCTATCCTTGGCCACATTTCTATTATTCTATCCTTTATTGTTCTATCCCCATTTTACATTCCTTCATTCTAATTTTACTTGTTGTGGACAATAACCACATGATCTGCATACCTTGTTGTCTCACATTCCTTATTCCACATGTTGCTTCTTAAACCTATATAAGTAGGACATACATGTACATATTTCCTCATTCTGGGTATCAGCTAGGCTTAGGCCCTTCTACCTTCTTCCCCTCTGTTAAGTCCTTGACTTGGGCTGGCATCATTGGCATCCTCCAAGTATCCTGTCCATTGCAAATCAGTGGCACACACAGCAGGTAGGGTGCAATACACGAGTATGTTGAAGCTAATGCCACTACTCTTGGCCTGCAGGACTTGGCCATTGTCCACCCAACCTTTCAGCAGTCCTGAAGTTTGTCAGTTCCCAAAGCTTGACATACGCACATGAATGACTAGAGGGACGGAGAAGCTGTAGGGACAGGACAATGCATAGAGAGCAAAAGGGGATGGGTAGAACAGGATTAGAATTGGAACAAGATGCACAGGGAGATGGACTCACAAAACAAGGGGTAACAAGCAGCAATATCAGAATGTGTACATGGAGATGATGAGGGAGGGATGATGAAGTCGGAGATTTTCCAACAGGATAGGACTTAGAGAGCAGGCACGTACCATTGACAAGGAACATTCCACATGTAATGTGATTCAGTTGGGAAAGTGATTGTTGACAGAAAGAAACTATCAAAGGATGAGATGGCGACCCTGGATGCATGTTCAAATGTTGTCGCCATATTAGAATGACCCTGACTTTCCCGCAGTACACAGTTTTGTATAAATGAATTAGTTAGCTGTGAGTAACCATATAGTTTTTCAGTCTCACTCACATATTGACCAATCAATAGCTTCGACACCTGTGTGTGTATTTGAAGCCTCTAGCTGGTATCTGTCTGATCTATCTCATCGAATGTTTGGAACTACCGACATACTCATTGGAATACTCGTTATTAGAATATATATATGGAATAAAGGATACAAGAACACACCAGACAGTTTAAATACAACAGAAGAATCATTTCCCCTGACTTTTAAAATAATAGACCTAGTCACTGTCATCCTTGGCTCACTCTCTAAGTCATACCACCCAGTGATTAATGCAATCGTGATGTCTGCAGCACATGCAAAGGCCAAGTTAGAACCCAATCAGGTGGTTGGAACCCTGATTGATAAGTTCAAACAGTTAGCAATCAAAGAGTGCCAACTGAAAGTGACTCTCACTGTAGCAAAAGGCCTTGGAAAATCACAGGCATGCAGTGGCACCTCCAGCATTATGAAGACCGACATTGAATGTTAGAACTGTGGGAAAAAGGGTCAGAGAAAAGTAGACTGTTGTTCTAAAGCTAAAAAGAAGGACAAGAAGGAGGAAGATAAGAAGGGAGGCAGATCAGCAAATGTGGAAACAGAAAGCAAGGAGTTTGCTTTCACTACAATCTTTGCTGGGACCATGCTTGTGCTGGAAATGAGTACATTGATGGGATAGGAGGTCAATGTCTATGACTCGGGTGCATCAGGTCATATATCACTGAGTGTAAGAATTAAAAGACTATACAGACAATCTCAGTGTTTGAATGTCAAACAACTAAGGAAGATGGGAATCAAGGTAGCTACTCTATAGTACTTCAGAACAATGGACTGTCTAAAAGAAGAGAACAAAAAGGATATTCCTTTGCAACTGCACAAAAGCTATTTGTGGCAAATAATTAGTATGGAAAGATACATGGGGTGACATGGTTTGTCAGACTGTGACATTGCCATTTCCAACACTCCCCCTCAAACTGTGGACAGCCCCAGCTCAACTGCAAAGTGCTTTACTTTTGCCAATGGTAATGCATTGGTGGGAGTGTCTGTCACCATATCCTCCATTGGACAGTAAACCAAACAAACAGCTCCCTTTTTGACAATCCACCAATCAAAATAATACTGTACATCTATGTGTTTCATTCAAGCATGGTACTGATAGTTTTTAGCAAGCATGATGACTGACTGATTGTCAGAAAACATTGTAGTAGGTGAAAGTTTCATGTCAAAAAGTTGTTCAATTAGAGAGTGAAGCCAGAGCACCTCCTTTGTGGCATGGACAGCTGCTACATACTCACTTTCTGTCATAGAAAGCGATATTATTGACTGATGTTTTGTGCTCCAGGACACAGCTCCTCCATTAACAATGTAGGCATGTCTGTAAGGGCAACCTAAGCAGGTGTTCTACCCCTGGGGCAGCACACTGGCAAAGGGGGATCCAAAGATTTAGTATGGTACCTAATACATGGAGGCTAGCCTACCTGGCGAAGGGGGATCCAAAGAGAAAACTCTAGGGAACCCTTTGCCCACTGACTACTGTATATAAGCACCATTTCTATGGCCCTCCATGCTCTACTGGGCATCACCCTCCATACCGACCGGGAAGTTCAGCCAGGGCCTCGACACTGAGAACGAATGACAAAAGGGGGGCCAAGGGTTATAGTCGACCCTTCTGGGGGGTACTCGCCAACAGGGATGATGGTTTGGTGCGTGGTACGCTCAGTACTGCCATGAGTGGGTCGAACAGACCTCGGTCGGCAGGTGTGGAGTACGGGTGGGTCGGCGCTGGTTGGGATTCATGATCAGGGGTTCCCCTGACAATGTCCTGAAACAGCATGCCTGTCCTCAGCTGTGCTACCAACTGCATCCGTGTATCTGATTAGCTCAGTTTGAGTGTGCCCGTAAGTCAACCAAAGCTCTATTGTTTCCTTCAGATAACTGAAAACTCTCTTAACAGCATTCCAGTACATAGGGCCAAATTTCATTGAGTATCTAGACAATGATGGAACCATAATGCTATGTCAGGTCGTGTTCCTAATGCAGCATACCTCAAGGATGTGATGGCCTCTCAATATGGAATGTTACACATTTGTGCCCATTCTGCTCTGGTTTTTGGCATCTGACCCATAGATAGCAACAGTCCTGGCTGCATAGGGGTTGACAATGGCTTTAGCTCATCCAAATTGAATCAATGGAGAATCGAAGTGATATCAGATTGCTGGGAGAAATGGATGGTATGCCATTCTCAATTGCATCTTACTTCTATGCCTAACAACCAATGTAGCTCACCAAGGTTGGTAATTTCAACATGTTCTGATATCTTAGCTTTGAAGTGACTAAAACACTGTGTGGAGGAAGCTGCAATGGTGCAGTCATCAACATGAACTAGGATGATCATGGAACCTTGATCATTTCATCAGAAAAACACAGCTTGGTCAACATCACATTACAAGAAAGCTAAGTGTTTTGTCATTATTTCAACAAGCTTCTGATACCAATGCCTCCCAGACTGTTTCAGTCCATACAGCATGTTTCAAAGGTGACACACTTTTCCAGTGGAGTCTGGTGCATGGTAACCAGGAGACTGTGCCATGTAGATTATCTCTTGATTGGTAAGTTCTCCATTTAAGTATGCACCTTTGATAACAATCTGATGAATTTCCATGTCTTTTGCAGCAGCCAATGCAAGTACGGTTTGAATCAATGCAAGCTTGGCAATGGGGGTGAATGTGTCAAAGTAGTCAACACCAGGAACCTGGGAGAAACCTTGGGCTATGAGGCAGGCCTTGTATCGGACTATATTTCCTGCTGCATCCATTTTTGCACAGAAAACCTAGTTAGAGCCAACAATGTTTGCATCTTCTGGTGGTACAGTAAGTTCCCAAGTTCCAGCCTTTAGTAATGCTAATTATTCAAATATGCCCTTTTCCCATAGTTCTCAGTCAGGATGTTGTCTTGTCTTAGTCAGAGACTGGGGCTCAATAGCATCAAATTTACTTGTTTTGGCCACCAGTGCATATTTATCTAATGCTTCCGCTAACATCATCCAGTCTGCTAATCCATCTCCCTCTGGAACTTTATCCTGATTTACAGTGATAGGGAGCTGGATTCCAGGAGCAATGATGGGGTCAGATAATTGGTAAGATGAGGTTCCATGTCCATCTAGAATGTCACAGACATGCTGACTAGGCTTGCACACTTGTTTGACAGGTACATCTTCAGGTTTGGATTCAGGCAGACTGACAGTTTTCACAGATGGAGTGGGAGAAATGGAGGGTATGTCAGTTTTTGTTTCAATAACTCCCAATCCTCCCCCTCAAGATGAGAAGCTGACAGGTTGTTGTTCAGGTAAAATTTTCATTCAACTGTTACTGTCTGCTTGTCAGGCCAGTAGATGCAGAACCCTTTGCTCCGTTCATCAATGCCTAACCAGCAGCCCTCTGTAACATGACCACCTAGTTTATCACCAGTTTTGGTGCATACCCACACCTTCTTGCCCCATTCACAAATATGATGCAGGTCTGGTTTCTTTGCAAAGGCAGCCTCAAATGGTGTTTTATCATCTACAGCCCTAGTTAAGGTGCGATTCATAAGCCACACCACATGACCTGCTGCTTCACCCCACAGGAACCTTGGTAGTCCACTAGCATGCAACAAAGCACATATATGTTCAATGATAGTATGGTTGCATTGTTCAGCTACTCCATTGTGCTGTGGAGTATCATGCACGGTAATTTTTTGTGCAGTGCCTTTGGATTTTAGGTGGGATATAAAATCTTTTCCTAGGTATTCACCACTACAATCCAAATGCAATGTTTTGATATTAGCATCAAGCTGTACGTAGCACCATTTTTCATACTCCTTATATGCACCAAAAGCCTCATTTTTGGTATGCAACAAGTACAGGTGAATTAGCCTTGACATATCATTGGTGAAAATGATATAATATTGCTTTCTGCCCTTTGTGGCAACTGGAGCAGGTCCCCACAGATCACTGTGGATTTTTTCACCAAATTTGGTAGCACACTTGCAAGTGGCCTTTGTGTATACATATGACTCACAGAAAAAGGGACCCATCGGTGGGTCTTCTAGTTTAACTCCTGTTACAAAGCCTTTAGCCACTAATCTCCTAGCCATTTCAGGGGATATATGGCCCATTCGATGATGGAATTGATCCAAAGTAAGTATGTCTGCAGCTGTTAGGAACCGTATGCTGGCATGCCCGACCATTCATTTTAGCCCACTCAGCCCAACTCCACCTTTGCTTGCCTATTCAACTTAGGGAATAGCACGGGTTAGGGGAACCCACATGGGTCACCGGGTCATGTTATGGCAATGCTATTGACTAAGTCACAATGACAAGATAAACCTGTATTTATGAGCTGAAAGGGAATATTCCACCTGGTGTAGCGGCAATCCTCAGTTTATACAAGGTCTACTACCAAGAAATACATGTAAAGCTCACCTGGTGTAGCAGCAATCCTCAGAGGTCAAGCTGAGGAATCACCGTCACACCAGTCACAACCCTATGCCCTACTCCGGCGCTTATTACATAACCAAGAACGCGAAAAGGAGATCATGTAAATGGGAAAAGATTGACCAAACCCTGACATCACCCCCCTCTCAATGCACGGCGTCTCGACGTGGGCCTTGGAGAATAGGTTTAGTGAAAACATCCCATGAGATACCCTCTCATTCTATCCCATAAAGAGGAGTGGGGAGGGGCTCTACTCAGTGCGACCCTCTCTCTACAATATAGTGGGAGAGTGAATTGGCAGACAGGTCACATGAAGTTAAAGGTCTGGAAGAGTGCTTCCTGTGTGTCCTCTCCTGCGTCATTACGAGACACTCCTTCTGTGAACCCTTCGAATGTGCATGGAAGCATGACAGGGTTGCCAAGGATAATGGGGTCTCCTAGGTCATAGGACTGGCGAGCAGTACGCCTCTTCCGCCAAGGAAGGGATAGAGTGGGTCGAGGTTTGGCTGGAAGGTTGAGCTGCTTTTCAACCCTCTCTAGGTCCTCTGTGTTGATAGACCAGTGTGAGGAGAGTGGGGTAGTGACAGGTTGGAGAGGGATGAGGCTTTGTTGGCTGGACATGGTAATGTGGTGGAGGTGGTGGTTATAGGGCTGAAAGGACGGATAGGAATGAAAGGGGGTTTATATATGTGTCAATGAAATGAAGTGAAAACGTAAATGGAGTATAAGTGGAAAGAATCAATGTCAGGTGGGATGTCACTTAGTTTGGGGGGGCAGCTGGGTAACATGTGTTAGGAACCTCCCTTGTGTCCAATCGAAGAGATGCCGTTTTGGGGCCTCGGTAAAGTTCTCTAGGGTTCGAAAGGGGAGGGACGTGTATAGGGCAGCGGAGATACACTGTGGAGCTTCTGGGTTTTGCCAATGAAATTCCGATACAAGTCGCCTGGCCCCTGAGACATCCCTTGCAGGTAGCCAGAGGTCATCTGCTGCTCCATAACCCTTCCAGCATACCAGATATTCCAGTCGTCCTCTGTGAACTCTGCTATCTAGAATCCTTTCAACCTCATACTCTGGAACTCCATCTCGGATGATAGGAGGAGGTGGGGGTTGAACATGTCGTTCAGGGATGGGATCCTCCTCATAGGGGTGTAGGAGGTTGACAGAGAAGACTGGGTGGGTATGGCCAAAGGACTGGGGGAGCTGGAGGCCATAGGCATTCTGTGAAACAACCTTGTTCACCACGTATGGACCCAACCATTTGTGGTCTATTTTCTTCATTGGACGAGTTGTTGTGATATTTTGTGCATTTAGCCAGACTTTATCACCA
>QLPG01020358.1:0-12366 GCA_003314385.1 Gomphus sp. MG54 | reverse complement strand
GGCGCCTCCGTCTCCGTCCGTAGTCCATCCGACCCCGATCTCGGTCTTCGGCCCCGTTATGGACCTTCGCATTAGCCCGGAAAACCCCTTCGGAAGTACTAGCTAAGCGCCTGACACGCGGACTTAACATATGCACTTACAATTTTTTGAGATGTTAGTGACCCAGCCAAATGATCAGCCGCGTGGATAACAGATCCCTGCACATAACAGAGTAAGACAGGTGGCTGAGAAATTACGGTTATTCATCATGCACAAGGGTGTTTCTGCAATAGATTGGCCTGCCAGCTTGATAATATCCAACGGATCTCAAGCATCAACTTGTGTGTTTCGTGAACAGACCTGTGCGACATGAGTCTTCCTTGTGTTTACCTTCCTGATGGGTCGATGTACACTGTGGTTGGTTTCTCGGTTGACTAAACTGAAAGCCAGAAGAACATAACAATCAAAGTTCTTATCCCTTATTGATATCACTTCATTTTTGAATGGAAGCTACTTCTGCAGAGGGTCTCAATAATCGAGTGACTCGAGCTGACTATCTGGCTCCTCCCTTAAAGTGAACAGGGAGGGATACACTGGAAGTCCTGGTTTCCAGCATCACGGATATGCATATGAGATTAGATTAGACAGGATTGGGCTCGGGTATGTGACGTGGCGACCATCACCTAGGTCAAATGAATAGGCATTGATCCGAAACGTCACATGGTTTTCATATATCACTTGGCGATCAAGGCCATGCTACCGATACAGTGACATTCCCCATTTCAAATTAGGCTAGACTCGTCGACATGTATATCATTTTGATCCGATATGCCACATGGTTCTCCCGTAGTTATAAATAGAAACTGCCAACACAAATGCCAACCCGATCCCGGCCGACCCGGGAATCTTTAATTGTTCGCGCGACCTTGATCGCCTAGTTATTTAATGGAAGCCGCAGACACATTTCAGGGTCCCTGCATTGATTAGTCAGATTTCCAGTATCATATAGAGTTCCACCCGATCGGGTCTGAAGGCGTGCGGCTACATGGCATTTGGCAATCAGGGTCGCCCCAAGATCTCCGATGTCAACTCAAGGTACCCGGATCAGGTCAGCATAGGATTTGATCCGCAGCGCCACACGTGAAGCATTAATTGGCGATCAAGGTTGCGCCATTAATTAAGTGAGATTGCGGGTTCCGTACCGCCACATGTGAAGCATACATTACTTGGCGATCAGGTCGTGCGATTAATTGAGTCAAATTACCGATATCACATTGAGCTGCACCGGATCGAGTCGGAAAGTTGGCGGCTACTGAATAGTAGTTGGTGATCACGATGGCACCACCGATGGGGCATGATTACCGATATCAACTTCAGCCTGGATCGGGTTGGGATGTGTAAGAATACCGATATCATATATTAGTCAGGTTAGTAGTGAAAGATAACCGACATTCTATCCCTTGACCTATAGCGTGCGTTGGGTATCGTTTATTGATCGCGCCGATTTGGGCTCTGCCAACACCTATCCGCAAAGACGATCAGGTGATGAAACTTGACAGCTTGTTGTTCCGTTGGAAAACAGCCCAAATGTGTATTTACACTCAGTCCCTACAATACCCCAGCAATTCTGCCAAGGTCGATATCTTCGTCATCAGACCTGACCAGCCTAGCAGCGTTATAAAGGCGAGTAGTGTCACACGAAGCACTATCGAGATCTGTAGTATAGTTAGCATTGTTGGATTAATAAACCGCGTCGCCCTGACATGTGACTCAATCAATCCTTGTTTCCATTGGCATTAATCGATTTTTTCTATGCAAATCAAAAATAAAATGTGTCTACTGGTACTTTAATTTGTTTTACGTCTCTAGGCTATAAGTTGCTTACTTGGATCTGGTCTCCCCTCAGTGGTTTGACTTACGCACTCAAACGTTGAGGTGAGATATCACTTTTATTTACACCGTTGTTGAGTCACTAATTCTACACATAATAGATCATCGAATAAGTGAATTCAGCTCTACTCAGGTTGATCAGGTCAACTGAAACCAATTTCCATGATCTTGCTCTGCCGGTGACACAACCTGATCCGTATAATGGATGATGAATGGTACACAACATCGCTTCTCGTGGTGATTGCCACGTGGACCTTCTGGGTGCCAAGATGCACCATATTCATTGCCATCTTAGAAGTTCAATCAGCGATCTCTGATGTGATAGCATGATCACAATATCGGGCCGATATAACATGCCAAGGAACAGCAGTGTGATTGCCGCCTTCAGACATCATTATTCAATTAACCCTGATAACAATGATCACAATATCAGGCCAATGTGACGTGCCAAGACACACCAGATTGATTGCCGTTATTTGATGTCTATCAAATATTACACAATCTAATGCTGTGTTGACTTGCCCCTGATGATTACACATTCTCGGACCGGTGTAACAACGCGCTCCAGGGATTGATTGGCGTTTCTGGTGCTGAGTAGATCTTACCTGATCGAGATTGAGGCACCCATTAAATAACGAAAACCACATACTCTGATGGACGTGATCCCAATATACGGCTTCTATATTTCACATGGCGATCAGGGTGCCGCCACTGATTGAATATGATTGGCGGTATTAATCGGGTTGGCAGCTGCATTTAAACCGGCTGGGGTTGGAATGTGTTCGTGGCTTTATCCGGCTCCTGCCTTCAGGCGAACAGGTGGAAGTCCTGGTTTCCAGCATGACACACATATGAGATTAGATTAGACAGGATTGGGCTCGGGTATATATGTGACCCAGCAACCATCACTCAAATGAAAAAACCCATAGAGTAAGATTACTGATATCAAATTGGGCTAGGCTGGTCTGATTGTATATGAGCTGATCCGATATGCCACATGGTTCTTGCCTAGTTATAAATAGAAGCTTCCCACCGGCTCCGGGCCGACCTGGGAAGCTTTAATTGCTCGTGCGACCTTGATCGCCTAGTTATTTATAGAAGCCACACACACATTTCAGGGTCCCTGCATTGATTAGTCAGATTACCTGTCCACATAGAGTTCCACCGGATCGGGTCGGAAGGCGTGCGGCTAACTAAATTGCATCTGGCGATCAGGGTCGTGCCAAGATCACCGATGTAAACATAAAGTACCCGGATCGGGTCACAATAGGATTTGATCGGCACCGCCACACGTGAAGCATTACTTGGCGATCAAGATTGCGTCGTTAATTGAGTGAGATTGCCGGTATCACCTTGATTTACACCGGATCGGGTCGGTAGGTGGGCAGCTGCTAAATGGAATTTGGCCATCAGGATTGACTGGTTCAACTCACGATACTCAAGGTACCGGCGGCTACTACATAGTAGCTGGTGATCAGGATGGCACGACCGATGGGGCATGATTACCGATATCAACTTCGGTTCCCCTGGACCAGGTTGGGATGTGTAAGAATACCGATAACATATTGCGTCAGGTTACTAGTGGGAAATAACTGACATTCTATCCCTTCACCTATGGCATGCGTTGTGCATCGTTTATTCATCGCGACGATTTGGGCTCTACCAAGACCCACCTGCAAAGACAATCAGATGATGAACTCGACAGCTAGTTTTTCTGTTGGAAAACAGACTGAATATTCGACCTGTGTATTTATACTCAGTACCTACAATACTCAAGCAATTTTGCCAAGGTCGATGTCTTCGTCATCAGACCTGACCAGGCTGGCAGCGTCATAAAGGTGACTAGTGTGACACGAAGGACCATCGAGATCTGTAGTATAGTGATCTGTTGGATTAATAAACCTTGTCGCCCTGACATGTGACCCAATCCTTGTTTCCATTGTCATTTATAATTTTTTTCGGTGCAAATTAAAAATAAAATGTTTCTAATGGTACTTTGATTTGTCTTTAGGTTATAAGTTGCTTACTTGGATCTGGTCTCCCCTCAGTCGTTTGACTTACACACTCAAACGCTGAGCTGAGATATCACTTTTATTTACACCGCTGTTGATTCACTAAATCTACACATAATAGATCTTCGTATAAGCGAATTCAGCTCTATTCAGGCTGAACAGGTCAACTGAAACCAATTTCCATGATCTTGCTCTACCGGTGACACAACCTGATCCCTATGATCAAGGATGAACGGTACACAAGATAGCGTCCCGTGGTAATTGCTATGTGGACCGTCTGGGTCCCAAGACGCACCATATTGATTGTTATCTCAGAAGCTCGATCAGCAATCTCTGATGTGATAGCTAGCATGGTCACGATATCGGGCCGATATAACGTGCCAAGGTATACCAGTGTGATTGCCGCCTTCAGACGTCATTATTCAATTAACCTTGATAACCGCCATCACGATATCCACATGCCTTGATTGCCGCCATTTGACGTCTATGAGATACACAATCTGACACTGTGTTGAATTGCCCCTGATGACGTGTTCACATTCTTGGCCCAGTGAAACAACGTGACCCACGGATTGATTGCCGCGTCTCGCGCTAAGTAGATCTTACCTTATCCAAGTCGAGGCACCTATTCACATGGCGATCAGGGTGATGGCACCGATTGACTATGATTACCGATATCAATTGGGTTGGCGTCTGCTAAATGTGACTGATGGAGCAAGATAACCGATATATTTAAACCGGCTGGGGTTGGAATGTGTTCGTGGCTTCTATATGTTGCCGATCAGGGCTACGCCACCACTGGCCGAAGAATGTATCCCTTTTCTCCACATTTTTCATGGAATATCATTTGTTCCGGATGGCGCAGACCAAAGCTGTGCCACAACTCGAGCACGGTTGTGGAGATTATACAGTGATGTAAATGGGACATGGAAGCCTTTCCCCATAAAGTATGACAACTTTGACGTACAGAACAATGGGCGTAGTTCGATATATTTACACCATCATGCTAAACATGGATGGTGATTCGTTAGTATCTCTTGGAATGGGTGTGTACCCAAAACAAAAGAACTAGACCATGTAGATGACAGCTTCTATGAAGAAACTGTTATTTGTATATATATATCCACCTAGACCAAATAGTTAGTAGTTTCTATTATCAATAATAATCCAAGAAAGAAGTTGAGATGCAAGTGCGCGCTTGTCGAACCCTAAGCCCTAACAACTGAGTCTGAAACCTTCAGTCGGCGCCAGCTTCACCTTCGGAGAGTCGACCTGGCACGCCACAACATAGGGGAAGGTATATTGATCATTGTACATTGGATGGCGCCGATCTGGTCAGAGTGGGATGGTGTTGTTACTCTGTGGTGCGCCAAATGAACGGAGTATTTTTGTAAGTTAAGCCGGTCTCACACAAGTGTGTATCAAGTTACATCGATCATGCAGTGCCATCTAACAAACGAGGTCACGAATATCAGCTATAGGTTATCTGATCGAAGGTGTGTAGCCACACTCGGGATTTAGAAGGTATCAATTTATTTTCAATAACTTTCGTGATGGTTCGACTCCTCCTTGATATGGGAGAACATGTTAACCTATGGGGGGAAGAATATGGCAGTGCGCTGCAGGGGCGGCATCGAAAGAACTTCACGAGAACATTGTTCGCTTGCTGGTCGAGAAGGGCGCCGCTTTAAACGAACAGGATGATTCTGCGCTATACCGGGCAGCGTCATTAGGCAACGAGAACATGTTAGACTCCTCCTGGATCTGGGAGAAGATATCAACATACAAAGAGGAGAATATGGCAGAGCGCTGCAGGCGGCATCAACACAACTTGACGAAAATATTGTTTGCTTGCTAATCGAGAAAGGTGCTAACATAACCGAACAGGATGGTCCTGCGTTGCACACGGCAGCATTATTATGGTACGACGGGATGGTTCGAGTCCTCCTCGATTTGGGAGCCGATGTCAACATACAGGGAGGAGGATATGGCAGTGCGCTGCAAGCGGCATCGACAGTGTTTCACGAGAACATTGATCGCTTGCTGGTCGAGCAGGGTGCCGATACAAATGAACAGGATGGGTCTGCCCTGTACTGGGCGGCATCATGGGGGAACCAGGAAACGTTTCGACTCCTTAATTTGGGAACCGATGTCAACATACAGAGAGAAGATGGCAGTGCGCTGCAGGAGGCATCGACAGAGCTTCATGAGAACATTGTTCGGATCTTCCCTTGCGCTCCCATATCGAGGTGGAGTCGAACCATGACTCATCCCCCCATGATGCCGCCAAGTACAGGGCAGAATGCTTTCTTCCCTGCATGTTTATATCCACTCCCTTCTCGACCAGCAGACGGACAAATTTTTCGTGATGGTTTCTAGATGCCACCTGCAACACGCTGCCGTAGTATCCTCCCTCCATGTTGATTTGCGCTCCCAGATCGAGGAGGAGTCGAACCATGTCCTCGTCCCCCCATGATGCCGCCCAGTACAGCACAAAACATCCCGTTCATTTATATCGGCTCCCTGCTCCACCAGTAGGCAAAAAATGTTTTCGTGACGTACTATAACCCCGCAGCCAGCGCACTGCCATGTGTTCCCTGTATGTTGACATCGGCTCCCAGATCGAGGAGTCGAACCATGTACTCGTTCATCCATGACGCCGCCCAGCACAGCGCAGAACTATACTGTTCATTTACATCGGCACCCTTCTCAACCAGCAAGCAAACAATTTTTTCGTGTAGTTCTCTCGATGCTACCTGCAGCGCACTGCGATATTCTCCTCCCTGAAGGTTCACATCCGGTCCGCGGTCTAACTGCAAGCGCACAATTTTCTTCTGGCCTGCTGCAGATGCCGCCTGCAGCGCAGTGTCGAACAATCCTCCCATGAATGTTCGAATATGCTCCCCGGTCTATGAGCAGATGCACAATATTCTCGCGACATGATTCCAATTCCACCAGCAGCGGACTGCCATATTCTCCTCTCTGAAGGTTCACACCCTCTCTCAGGATGTACAGCAAACCTTAAAATGTTGTTGTGACGTGCTGATGTCCCCTGCTGCGCAGTGTTAAACATTCCTCCCTGAAAGTTCACATCTGCTCCCCGATCTAGCAGCAAACGCACAATATTCTTGCGACATGATGCCGATGCCGCCTGCAGTGCACTGCCGTACTTGCCTCCCGCCAAGTTCACATCGGCTCCCTGGTCTAGCAGCAAACGCATGATGTTCTCGTGACCACCGAATGAAGCGGTCTGCAGCGTACTGCCGTAATCTAGCTTCACCTCTGGTCCCCGGTCGATTAATAAGCGCACAACACTTTCGTGATCGCTGTGCCATGCCGCGTGTAGCGCACTGCCAAAGGATCCTCCCTGGGCATTCACATTCGCTCTATGGTCTATCAACAAGCGCGCGACGCTCTCCTGATCCCCCAATGATGCATATTGCAACGCACTGCAATTCTCCCTGAAGTTTCACCTGCGCTCCTCAGTCTACTATCAACAAACGCACGATGCTTTCGTAACCATCCAGGGACGCTGCCTGCAGCGTCGTGTCAAAATCTTCCCCCGCCCCGCGTATGCACATATGCATGTTTCTCCCGAAGCAAGCAAACCGATCCTTTCATGGCCCGCTTCTGACGCCCCATGGAGTGTACTACCCCAATCGTTTTCATTTGCATTCATGTCTGCTGAATTTTCAAGCAGAAAACGAACCGTGCCCTCATGCCCATATCTCGTGGCCACCTGCAGTGCTCTGCTATAGGATCCTCCTGGCGGATTCACGTCCGCTCCAATATTTATCACCAACCGTATTATGTCCTTGTAACCATGATATGATGCTGCATCGCTTTCACTTCTATTCACATCCAAACCAGCCTCCAAGAGAGCTTCTGTTGCTCTTCTCAATCCAGCCAAGGACGTGTAATAAAGAGGAGCGCATCTCACACCTGGATATTCCCACTCATCATCTCCTTCATCCGGAGTATAAAATGTCAGCCAGTTGGCATATACGGCATCCTGGGATTGAAAAAGCTCCATTATTAGTCGATGCCGAGCATTCGAGTCGCTATCATCTGCCTGAGTATCCAGTTCCGCGCTGCACATTGACAGAGTGGATGTGTTTGCAGTGGGTATATAGCTCCAGGCTGCGTGAACCGCAGCAGGTAGGCAAGACATGTCTTGGCAATCGGCGTATCGGCCATTTTCTGGTTGAACTAATAGAACAACAAATTGGTGTTTTGTTGGCGGAGGTAGTCCGGGACCAAAGACTCTCTGACAGAAAAATGAGCGAGTTTGAGTGTAGCACGGTCAGTGATGCGAGACCAGTACGAGTCAACGTTCCTGCCAGAGTTTATTATAGTCTCTTCCTCATCATCAGATCCCTCAATACACCCTTCATCATCACGCCCAACATCTGGGACAGTAATAGCCATCAAACTGGAGCATATAACCACAATTTATCGAGGGTCAAACTGTCGTCTATCCGGGTCAAATAGACCCCCATCTTCCAGGTCGGGATCTGTGGCGAGCACTTCAACACCTTCTTCGAGCGCAATCATTCCAATGGAATATGAAAGCCATTGCAGCAACTGGACAGCAGAGCTCCTATCTTCTTCATAGATATTCAACAGCATCCGGTCATAGGTCGCAAGCAAGGCTTCATTCTATGACCCATCTTTTTCTTGACCCTTCTGTCTGGTTGGTTGCTTTCACATTGTCTACCTTTGAGTTTGTTCTGCTGTTGCAGGGTAAGTTTAACAATCATCTTTTCCATACTAGTGGTGATTGATCTACTACTATTTCTTGGTTACTCTGTGTCATGGGATCGAAGGCATTTCTATAATAAGTTTTCATTAGTTACTAGTCTAGTTTCCCATTATTGCACAATTCCTCCTGATCTCTTGAGTAACTATTTATAAGTAATGTAATGTACTTGTACTGTAGTAAAAGATCTCTGGTACAAACCCTTTCACTCAGAGTTGAGTCCGTCGTCTTAAATGTTTCTTGATTTTTCGTCCATTCCTCACTGGTGCTTATACATGCTAGTTCCAACAGTAGTTTCTTCTGTTCGCGCGCAGTATTGACGAATGCACGCCGCATCATCCCTACGATCGCCACAAGGCTTGCTCGATCTAATCTCAAGATCCGATAGGCCATCCATGATGTCCTTGTGAACAAACCTGACATCGCCGATCTCAATGACCTATCCGAGAAATTCCACTCCCTGGACGTCAATCCTGTCAAGATAGCTACTGAAAATGATGAACAAAAGATTCCTTATATTATCGTCATAGACGTCATCGACGAATGCTCAGCCTCGGCGGTAGAAAAGTTGATAACGACCATCCTCGCCAGCATATGGGGCATTCTCCTAAATATTTCATTACAAGTCGACCTGAGGCCTGGATCACGAGAGTGTTTAATCATGTTGCTGCACCTTCCATCCTCAAATAATTCTCTCTTGGCAAAGTTTCCATGAAAGTTTGATTTATTGACTCGTATCTCGAAAGGATGGTGAGTATTGTAAATTTTGTAAAAATGTAATATTTTGCTCATTATAACAATCTTGGCCATAGGTATGCCTGCTGCAGAGGTGAACGGCATCGTCTCTGCTATTTGTCTGCAATCAAAGCCCTCGATATCGACTCTGTTGTTTATATTATTTCTCTTGCGCTTCTTTCTTCATGTAAGCTCGACCATGACTCTGATATATCTATCTGGTCATACACTACAGAGTACAGGTTCTGTTTCTGACATTCCTTTGTTTCCTTCTGCTCGCTCTCTCCTGTTATCTACTCTTGACACCACTTGATCTCAGCTCTAATTCTATTCGAACTTCCACAAATTCATCTGCTACACAATCACTGCCTGCTATTTCTCCCTCTACATTTTTCTCTCTGCTATCAAACCTACCCACTTTGATATTAGTCGGACCATATGATCTGTTTTACTCTATTGAGATGATCATTGGTTTTTTTGTATGGCTCTCTTTCCCTCTCCTCGGCCCTTGACATCACTTGACTCGCTCTGCTTGTGGTGTTATGGCTCTTCTTAATTGTGCTTTTGGTAGCGAGCTGTGATTTTTCATATTCTTTCGTTTCTGCTGGTTCTTCTCTCCTTGTTTGATTTTTTTTCTGCTCCGCTTGTCTTGTCTGCTACTGACACCACTTTGGTTCTATTATCACTCCCATAGACCCGTAGACCTTGTTGCTACTCTGTTTTTGCGTAGTTGGGGTGAGCGTTAGCTTCTTATCTGCTCCCTCCGTCCTCTCATCTGATCTTAACGATCGTATTTGTCTTGTCAAAGTGAGTCTCTCTGCTTTTGATTTGCACAGTCGCTGAACTCTCTTACAGCGTGAAATATACCTCACGACGGCACCGTAAAATTCCAACGAAGAAGTTGGGTCACAATATTTTGAATCACCAAGTGCACGAGGGTGAGGTGCGAAGAGCGACCAAAACCCTTACAGGTTCACTCTCACATATTACTCGCGGATGCCTGTTCCTCCCATCTAAAAAAGGTACGTCTAGACATTCTGGGTATTAGTATAAGGGTTGATGCCTTTACAGAGGGAATGTTATGTGTCGCAATCCTCATTTTCCTTTCATTCAAGAACCACGTCTCAAGCATCTATCTCCCTATGTTTCTCATCCTGTTCGAAGTTGAAACCGCTGCCTGCTTTCACCTGGGAACATTCCTCATTTAACTTTCTGCATTTTGCTAAAAGAGGCACTGCTGTGTTTCCTCCCTAATTTCTGGGTGCTTTTTCTCACTTGTCCCATTTACCCTGGGCTTAACATCCTCGATTTTCCAAACAGATTGTTTCTTAGGCTTCACTTGCTCTTCTCGTCTTTGATCGCCAATTATTCTCCCACGCCAACCATTTGTGATCATTTCCTCTCTCCTATCAAAATGTTTTGACTCTTCAATTTCCCCTTTTCATTCCCACTCTGACCCTTGTCCTCCGTTCCTTACCATCCATCGCATCCATCAAGACCAGGGAAGCCTGGGACACTCTGTCACATCGCATGTACGGATGTAAATATCGCGTGGGCCTTCCAGCGAGCAACTCCTCCCATACGCCTGGTATCCTTATGTACTGCAACCCAGCGTAAGCGCACAAGGATCGTTTGCGGTTGTTGTTGGTTATCGGGGATTGGGGTTCTGATGCCGCTTCGGAAGGCTGTGCGTCTGCGACTACATCAACTCTCATTCACACCTACCATCCCTCCGCAACTTAACTTGCGGAAAAGACATCGAGGCACTCTATTTCAGCTCACGCTCGACCGATGACGTCACCATCCATTCACACTACCCTTTCCAATGTGAACCTGAGTACGTTTCTTTGTCCAATGTTGAAAATCCAAGAGCCCCGTGCTAATCTACATGTGTTGTGTCAGGTGCTGGGGGGAATGTCACTTTTCAGAATGTCATCAACCACGACACCGCCTCTGGCAAGTGTGATCATTCGAACCTCGTAGCTGCATAGTCGTCTTAATACTTTCTACATTCTGTGATGACATTGCTTGCAGATGAACGTCGGCAGAAGATATATGATTGGCTGGCAGCTCCTGACCAACGGTTAAAGCATGCCAGTGCTCGGAGGGAGCGACGAGAAACAACGGGGATGTGGTTTGTGCACGGAGATCACTTCGAGGACTGGAAAATGAAAGACAATTCGTTCCTATGGCTTCATGGAATGCGTTAGTTTCTAAGTGTTTTTCTCAGAAATTTGTTTGCCGCTAACTCACTTGTCCAGCTGGTGCTGGGAAAACAATTCTATGGCGAGTAAAGTGCGTGTATAGTGAGTCACGCTAACACGTCTGGGAATCAGCTCTACGATCATCGAGAGTATTTCCGATTATTGCCAGCAACGACCGTTGCTGGCTTATGCCTATGTCTATTTCGAGTTTCACTCAAAGGACATAGATACCCGTGTAGTTCTCAGCTCCTTCGTTAAACAGATCTCATTCCAATTAGCCAGCACTCCTGACACCTTGTCGAAATTATTCTCCCAGCACGAAGGGGGGCGCCGACCCCTCACACCTGAAGAGTTGATTTCTGTCCTAGAATCTATCATCCACAGCTTCGACCATGTGTTTCTGGTTTTTGATGCGCTCGACGAATGCCACGATCGTCGTGGACTCCTGAAACTTCTGAACACACTCCACAGCTGGGGGATTAGCACATTACACCTACTAGCAACTAGTCGCCAGGAATACGATATTTCCAGAGGGCTGAAGGATCTAGTCTCACACGAGGTGACAATGGACCCAGGTTCTGTTGACAATGACATTCGGCTGCACGTGACCAAAACATTGGAGCATGATGACGAGTTCCAAGTGTACTTGGAAGAGGACAAGAAATTGGTCGAGACTGTTTTGACCGAGGGTGCGCATGGAATGTAAAGCAATCCACCCACCTATTTGTGATTTTTTACTGACATCACTGAAAGGTTCCGATGGATTAGTTGTCAGTTGGACGTGCTG
>QLPG01020347.1:0-10967 GCA_003314385.1 Gomphus sp. MG54 | reverse complement strand
GTATCCAAAACATTGGAGGATGACGGTGAGTTTGGTATGTACTCTGAAGAGGAGAGGGAGAAAATCAAGGATGTTCTGACTAAGGGTGCTCATGGAATGTAAAGTGTCTATCTACATTTTCTGAAGTTGTTACTAACTGATAGATTGCTAAGGTTTCGATGGGTGGCTTGTCAGTTAGATGCACTACGAGACTGCTTTACGCACGACGACCTGATGGAGGCATTGGAGTCACTTCCAGTCGGTCTATATGAGACATACGATCGAATTCTCTCAAACATTCGGCAGCAACACAGCCAGGGAGCTCTCAGGATCTTGCAGTGGCTTACATTTTCCTGCAGAACGATATCACTTCGAGAAGCCATCGAAGTACTGGCTACAGATCCTGACTCAACAGACGGTGATATTTACAAACCAGGACGACGACCTCTGGATTCGCAAAAACTTCTAACCATGTGTTCGAGTCTAGTTGTCATTAGCTTCCCAGATGCCTCGGCCCCTTCCACAGACAATGTCAACAACGAGGAAGGAAACATTGCCTCACATTGGAAACGCTTCCCTCGAGCAGCACAACTCACACTGGCCCATTTCTCCGTTGAGGAATATCTCACCTCGGACTATCTCAGTCAACACGACAAGTTTTCTTTCTACCACTTAAACTCAAGGATTTCCAATACATGCATCGCTAGAATATGTCTTGTTTACCTGCTGCAATTCGATCAGCCTGGATGCATACAGCCTAGTACCCGAGGCTCCTATCCATTATCTGAATATGCTGCGAGAAATTGGATGTACCACGCTAAGTCAGGTGATAGTGAATCGAATAGTTTACATGGGCTAACGATGGACCTTCTTCAAACCAATGCGGTGTATTCGAATTGGCTGACACTTTACAACCCGGACCATGGCTGGTCGGGATCCCGTGAAAAGTGCACTCCTCTGTATTATATGTCAAGGGCGGGGTTGAACAGAGCGGTAGAAAATCTCTTGGAAGGTGGTGCAGAGGGGAACGTCCGACATGGTAGATGGGGTAGTGTGCTACAGATGGCGTCGTGTCGCGGTCACGAGAACTTAGTTCGCCTGCTCCTAACCAACGGAGCCGAAGTGAACATGCAAGGAGGGTACTATGGCTGTGCTTTGCAAGCGGCAGCGTTAAATGGCCATGAGACGATCTTTCAGCTATTGATCGACAAAGGAGCAGATGTGAACGTACAGGGAGGAGAGTATGGCACCGCGTTGCAAGCGGCTTCATTTGGTGGCTACCCGGACATCGTCGGCTACCTGCTAGAGAGTGGAGCGGATATCAATGTGGTGGCAGGATATTTCGGGAGTGCACTGCAGGCGGCGGCGTCAAAAGGTCATGAGACGATCGTTCGGCTATTGATCGACAAAGGAGCAGACGTGAACATGCAGGGAGGACGGTATGGCACCGCGCTGCAAGCGGCCTCATGTGGTGGTCACCAAGCCCTCGTTCGCTACCTGCTAGAGAGAGGAGCGGATATCAATGTGGTGGCAGGAGAATACGGGAGTGCACTACAGGCGGCGGCGTTTTCAGGTCATGAGACGATCGTTCGGCTATTGATCGACAAAGGAGCGGATGTTAACGTGCAGGGAGGACGGTATGGCACCGTGCTGCAAGCGGCCTCATGTGGTGGTCACCAAGCCCTCGTTCGCTACCTGCTAGAGAGAGGAGCGGATATCAATGTGGTGGCGGCAGGATTGTACGGGAGTGCACTACAGGCGGCGGCGTCAAAAGGTCACGAGACGATCGTTCGGCTATTGATCGACAAAGGAGCAGATGTCAACGTGCAGGGAGGAGAGGATGGCACCGCGCTGCAGGCGGCTTCATCTGGTGGCTACCAGAACATCGTTCGCTACCTGCTAGAGAGTGGAGCGGATATCAATGTGGTGGCAGGGAGGTACGGGAGTGCACTGCAGTGGGCGGCGTTTTCAGGTCATGAGACGATCTTTCAGCTATTGATTGACAAAGCAGCAGATGTCAACGTGCAGGGAGGAGCTTATGGGACCGCGCTGCAAGCGGCTTCAATTGGTGGCCACCCGGACATCGTCGCCTACCTGCTAGAGAGAGGAGTGGATATCAATGTGGTGGCAGGATATTTCGGGAGTGCACTGCAGGCGGCGGCGTCAAAAGGTCATGAGACGATCGTTCGGCTATTGATCGACAAAGGAGCAGATGTCAACGTGCAGGGAGGACAGTATGGCACCGCGCTGCAAGCGGCCTCAACTCGTAGCCGCCTGGAAATTGTTCACTACCTTCTGGACAGAGGAGCGGATATCAATGTGGTTGCAGGATTGTACGGGAGTGCACTACAGGCGGCGGCGTCAAAAGGTCATGAGACGATCGTTCGGCTATTGATCGACAAAGGAGCAGATGTGAACATACAGGGAGGACAGTATGGCACCGCGTTGCAAGCGGCTTCATTTGGTGGCTACCCGGACATCGTTGGCTACCTGCTAGAGAGTGGAGCGGATATCAATGTGGTGGCAGGAGATTTCGGGAGTGCACTGCAGGCGGCGGCGTCAAAAGGTCACGAGACGATCGTTCGGCTATTGATCGACAAAGCAGCGGATGTTAACGTGCAGGGAGGACGGTATGGGACCGCGCTGCAAGCGGCCTCATGTGGTGGTCACCAAGCCCTCGTTCGCTACCTGCTAGAGAGAGGAGCGGATATCAATGTGGTGGCAGGAGAATTCGGGAGTGCACTGCAGGCGGCGGCATTTTCAGGTCACGAGACGATCCTTCGGGTATTGATCGACAAAGCAGCGGATGTGAACGTGCAGGGAGGACGGTATGGCACCGCGCTGCAGGCGGCTTCATTTGGTGGCCACCCGGACATCGTCGGCTACCTGCTAGAGAGTGGAGTGGGTATCAATGTGGTGGCAGAATACACCTTGCTGCAAGCGGCCTCATTTGGTGGTCACCCGGAAATCGTTCGCTACCTGCTAGAGAGAGGTGCGGATATCAATGTGGTGGCAGGAGAATTCGGGAGTGCACTGCAGGCGGCGGCATTTTCAGGTCACGAGACCATCCTTCGGGTATTGATCGACAAAGCAGCGGATGTTAACGTGCAGGGAGGACGGTATGGGACCGCGCTGCAAGCGGCCTCATGTGGTGGTCACCAAGCCCTCGTTCGCTACCTGCTAGAGAGAGGAGCGGATATCAATGTGGTGGCAGGAGAACTTGGGAGTGCACTACAGGCGGCGGCGTCAAAAGGTCATGAGACGATCGTTCGGCTATTGATCGACAAAGCAGCGGATGTTAACGTGCAGGGAGGACGGTATGGCACCGCGCTGCAGGCGGCTTCATTTGGTGGCTACCAGAACATTGTTAGCTACCTGCTAGAGAGAGGAGCGGGGATCAATGTGGTGGCAAGAAAATCCGGCAGTGCACTGCAGGCGGCGGCGTCAAAAGGTCACAACACGATCGTTCGGTTATTGATCGACAAAGCAGCGGATGTGAACGTACAGGGAGGAGAGTATGGCACCGCGCTGCAGGCGGCCTCATTTGGTGGCTACCAGAACATTGTTAGCTACCTGCTAGAGAGAGGAGCGGATATCAATGTGGTGGCAGGAGATTTCGGGAGTGCACTGCAAGCAGGGGCGTTAAGAGGTCACGAGACGATCGTTCGGTTATTGATCGACAAAGCAGCGGATGTCAACGTGCAGGGAGGACCTTATGGCACCGCGCTGCAGGCGGCTTCATTTGGTGGCCACCCGGACATCGTCGGCTACCTGCTAGAGAGAGGAGTGGATATCAATGTGGTGGCAGGAGAATTTGGGAGTGCACTGCAGGCGGCGGCGTTTTCAGGTCACGAGACGATCGTTCGGCTATTGATCGACAAAGGAGCAGATGTCAACGTGCAGGGAGGAGAGTATGGCACCGCGCTGCAGGCGGCTTCATTTGGTGGCTACCAGAACATCGTTCGCTACCTGCTAGAGAGAGGAGCGGATATCAATGTGGTGGCAGGAGAATTCGGGAGTGCACTGCAGGCGGCAGCGTTTTCAGGTCACGAGACGATCGTTCAGTTATTGATCGACAGAGCAGTGGATTTGAACGTGCAGGGAGGAGTGTGTGGCACTGCGCTGCAGGCGGCCTCACTTGGCGGCCACCAGGGCATCGTTTGCTACCTGCTAGAGAGAGGAGCGGTTATCAATGTGGTGGCAGGTGAATATGGGAGTGCACTGTAGGTGGCGGCGTTAGAAGGTCACGAGACGAGTCGTTCGTGTTAGAACCAGGCATTATTGAGTCATTTATATATATATTCTCCACCAAAACTACAATATCTCCCCCAACCACTCCCAGATCAGGACACAACTTCATATTGAAGTCATATACATCATGAGGAACCTACGATAATATTTCCATCATTTTAGGAGCAGGTTTTACCCCACACTCTCTACCTGGCCCCATACCTACCCCAAGGGCCGGCTCACCTCATCTGGACACGTTGGGAAGGGGATACACTAGCATGTGGATTTCTATTCAGTTTATATCTAATTCTATTCTATTTCTATCACTTCCCCTGTGAAGTTTTCCTCTATATCTTTCCCACCGCATATATGTGGATGTAGCATGCGTACGGCCGCATTAGGCCGGCTTCTAACTTCACTCCGTGAAGGTTTCACTTATAAATAGGTTATCTATTTCATATAAAGTACAAACACTTTGTAGTAGTATAAATAAGCAATTATAGTTATATTGTTGCCCCCCATCACACTAGCCTTTAGGCTACACTCGAATATCTTTGCCTCACGCTGAACCAGAAGGTTAAGCGCCGAGCGCACTTTCCTATTTAGGACTAGAGCACCAGCCACTCGTCATACAGCAAGGCCGGGTCACAGTTGGGTTTCCAACCCCATATATTATATTATACTACTACATAGTATATCTAACTTGTGGGAGAACCACAAAACATATAAACCAACGCTTTGGTGCCCAGGCCTGATTCCCGGTACGGCACCTAAGTGGAGAGTAAACCCAGGACTCAGCTCCAGTAGATTTGCTGTAGAGCAATAATTTCCCTAGTGATAAATACATCTAAATTCACAGGAAATTCCATAGGATTATTATCCTATTTATCCCATCGACTCTCCGATATAAAAGCGTGGGAAAACCCCAGGAAACCCTATCTGCCAGACCCATCTACAGTTTGGCTATCGATCGACAAGGCACAGTCGACTTCATTTGGTGGCTACCCAAACATCATTTGCTACCTGCTAGAGAGAGGAGCGGATATTAATGCGGAGGCAGGAGAATTCGGAAGTGAACTGCAGCCAGGGGTGTTAAGAGGGAACGAGGTGATTGTTAGGCTATTGATCAATGAGGCAGTGGATCTCAATGTGCAGGGAGGATCCTATGGCACCATGCTGCAAGCTGCCTCATTTGGTGGTCACCAAGCCCTCGTTCGCTACCTGCTGGAGAGTGGAGCGAATATGACAATTCGGGCACCACAACAGCTGACACAACGATCTCTCTGAACTCTCCCCTTTATTTATTCACTCGTCTCCTTGTCAAATCCAATGTAACAGTTTTTCATTTCATTTGATCCGCTATATATATATTCTTTTTTTTCGTGAGTTCCAGTCGTTGTTCTACTGCCATGTCTGCATAAATTTGCATAAAAGTCTCAAATGAAACGATGTTGCCACCATATTTTTTGTTCAGTAAGGACAAAGACGACTAACTGACCTTTCTGATTGAATAAAGTCAGTACTGCATCCCTGTTATCCGGCGTGGGTCTGTTGGGGGTCCCAAGAGAAATCTGATCAGTTAACAGGCTGGGCCTAATCTGGATCTCAGGTTATGCTCAAAAGATTGTACTATTATCAACAGTTGTCACTTAAGGTAGAAGACAAACAGTTTCCGCTCCATCACGTGACTCAAGTGTGACATCCACCATTTTTCACAAGGATCTGGCAACATGGACAAAAAAATTATTCTAAGACCACAGATCAATGGCATAGAACTATGAAAATGGCAGCGCAGTTAACTCAGATGGACACAAAAGTGTAAGGGCTGTATAATCTACCTGAAAATGGCAGTGCAGTTAACTAAGTAGATAGTCAGTAACTAGTAGTTCGTAGTAAGTAAGTACGCATACCTCAGATGGACACAAAAGTATAACAGCTGAGGTTCGAGGAAAGTCCATAATGGTTTATGTATGTATCGGCCATCAAGGCCATGCATGAAGATAAAGAAAAGAAGAAATGTGGTATGTAACCATGAGATGGCATACTGGCCCTAGCTCCCCTAGCCCCTATGCTCCCACTGGGCCTGATGCCCGTTTCTGTTAACACTCCCCTAGATGGCTTCGGGTCCAAGTAGTCCTAGTGCTTTGACATTATGCTCGTGTAGAGTTCATGGTAGGGGCTTTGTGAATATATCAGCCTTGTTGTCTTCCGAGGAAATGTGTATGACTTTGATGTCCCCTTCATTTACCCTCTCTCGGACATAGTGGTGGCATATGTGGATATGTTTGCATTTTGTGTGTCCTTTCGCATTCTTGGTAAGTGCGACTGCTCCGGTGTTATCGTTGTAGAGAATCCTGGGTCGTTCCTGCTCCAGGCCTACTTTGCTCATGAAAGAGTACATCCACGTATGTTGTTGACATGCTCTACTAAGTGCTATATACTCCACCTCCATTGTTGAGAGGGGAATCGTGGCTTGGCATTTTGAGCTCCATGAGACTGGTCCATCTGCCATACTGAAGACATATCCCGAGGTCGATTTGTAAGTCATCTCGTCTCCTGCATAGTCTGAGTCTGCAAATCCGATTGGCTTAATCCCTTCATTCGAGTTCCGATAGTAGGAAAGTTTGTAGTCCATAGTCCCTTTAATGTATGCAAGGACATGTTGTAGTGCTTTCCAGTGTCATGGTCCCGGGTTTGATTTATACCATGCAAGCACGTTGACTGCAAATGAGAGATCAGGGCGGGTGGCAGCGTGTAGCCACATGATGGACCCGAGTGCCTCCCGGTATGGCTTGTCTATCATGAAGTGCATATCCTCATTGGTGGGCAGGATATCGAGGTCAGTCTGTGTGATACCGGTAGGGAGTAGAGTAGCCTTAGGGTTACAATCCTTTATCCTGAACTTCTCCAGGAGTCATTCACAGTAGGGACATTGGGAAAGGGTGATAGTACCTGTGTCATCATCCTGGTTCATGCTCATGCCGAGAATATACCTTCCACTGCTGGAGTCCTCGATCCTCTTGATGCTGTAGCAGTTCTCAAGCTCCCCTATCGCCTTGGCTTTCTCGGGTGTGGATGTTGATCCTCCTAGGACGTCGTCAGTATAGGTGTACGATAATGTGTATTCCCTGGTGATGAGCTGGTGTTGTATGCATGGGTCTGCCTTGGATCTATAGTATCTGAGCACGTTGAACGTGCCATCCAGTTCATCCTCCCAGTCATGCGCCCCTTGCATCATGCCATATATGGTTTTATCAACTCTGTTTACCAAGTCTTCCTCCCCTGGAGTGATGAACCCGAGTGCTTGTTCCATGTAGACTAGGAATTTATTCTTGCTATTCAAGCATGCGGCAATGAAGTCGACCTGCCAAGGTCGTAAGTCATAGAATGCAATGATTGCGCTCACCATCCATACTGATTCCAAGCGGGCGATGGAGGCATAAGTTTGCTCAAAGTCGAGTCCCGATATCTGTGTAAAGCCTTTTGCAACAAGGCACACTTTCCTCTTGGCGACTCTACCCAGTGAGTCATACTTCAGATCATAAGTCCATTTTGAGCCAATGACTTCCCTGTCCTTTGGACATGGGACCTTAGTGAAGACCTCCTTATCCTCCATGTTCTTCATCTCTGCTTCCATTGGTGGCATCCAGAGGTCCCGCTGCTTGAGCGCATCAGCGTAAGATTTCGGTAGGAAGGTATCTAGACTCGGGTTGGTGGATGCTAGGAGGGCCATTACTGCATCAAAGTCTGGGTCATGGTCGGGGTCTATAGGCCAAGTATGTGCATAGTTTGCATGTGCGGTTGCACTCTTATCCATTGCCCAGGCCTCATTACCCTGTCTGGCTGCAGCTACGTGTTCTTCTGATTTGCGTGACTCTCATGCCGCTGTTGTTTGGGTGACATTGCATGTGGAGCATCGTAATGTTGTGGTTTGTGTGGCGGCAAATTGCATTTGGCATGCTAGTTGTGGTACGGTGGCTTGTCTTGGCTCTGGGAGGTTCTCGTGTGGCACATCCATTGGTTTATGCCTTGGTGAAATAGGTATGATATCACGTATGATTCGTCCCATAGTGGCAGTCTTCATCGCATCTGAAGGTTCTAAACAGGGTGGTTCATCTGGGAATATCTGAAAGTCTTCAGAGGAGTAGTCGTGTGGTATGGGCAGCATTTGGTTTCCCCACCCTTCCTCAAAGTTGATGTTCTGACTCTTTATGAATGTGCCAGAGTTTTTGTCAAAGAGTTTGTAGCCGTCACAGCTGTAGTACCCAATAAGGTAATATTTGACTGATGCTGGGCTCAATTTTGATGGGTTAACCTCCTTAGGGACCTTCACATATACTGTGCATCCGAAGGGTCTAAGGTGCAATACATCTTGTCTTTTCTGCGTCCACGCTTCGGCTGGTACCTTCCCCTTGTGACGTGATGAGGGTATGAGGTTAAGTGTGTAAATAACGTATGATGTACCATCTGCCCAGAGTGATGGTTTCATTCCAGAGTCACTGAGTACGCATCACACGCCTGCAATGACTGTTCGGTTTGCCCTTTCTGAGACTCCATTAGAGGCATGTGGGTATGGTGTAGTTGACTCAATGATGATTCCGTGTTCCCTGCAGAAGTCTTCTGTCGCTTTGTTGATAAACTCTTTCCCCATGTCAACTCATATTATCTTCAGCCTCTTGCCCATCTGCCTCTCTGCTTCTACCTTATAGTCTTTCAGGGCTTGGAGGGTTGCATCTGCTGATTTCTCTGATAGGAAGTATGGCTTCTTGAATGATGACCCACCATCGGTAAACAACATCATGTAGTTCGCTCCCCCGATCGACTGGACTCTTGATGGTCCCCAAAGGTCAATGTGGACTCACTCAGTGCCTCCAGTTCAGGTGTGACTACCTCATCATATGGCCTTGAGGCTTGCTTCCCATAAATACAATCCTCGCATGATCCTGGTAGGCTCTCTCCAGCAGTGGTGTCCAGTCTGTCAACTAGGTTCTTGCTCTTGAGCTCTCGTATTGCTGATATTCCCACATGTGCAAAATGGCGGTGCCATCTGTCAATCATTACCGGCTTCTCACGAGATCTTGCTGGCATTGCTGTTGGGGGCACTTTAGGTAGGACATACATTCCCTGTACTCGCTTTGCTGATATGAAGGTCTTGCCCATTGGATCATTGAATACGGCTTCTCCGGCACCGAAGAGGACTGTGAAGTTTGCAATATCAAAATGGCTGATGGATATTAGGTTGGCTGCAAAGTCAGGGGTGTGGAGAGCATTCTGGAAAATGAGTTTGGTGGATTTCCCATTGGAGCAGTACTCTTTGATCATGGTTCCTTTACCTAGGATCTTGAAGCATGCCCCTTTGCTTGCAGCTTGTCCTTCTCATGCCTCAGGAAACTCGAGGTAGGAGGAGAAATCATCCTTATTTCCAAAGCAGTGATCGCTTGCTCCAGAGTCTGCATATGTGACTACACTGTAGTCATCTACGTTTGCCATTAATGCCTGAACGTCTGTCTCCTCTGGTATGTGCGACACTCTAGGTACAACGGTCTCAGTGTCGTCCGATATGAGGTACGCAGTCATTTCTTCCAGTTCATAGTGGGGTCTGTCACTGTAATGGATCATGGGCGGGGTATCCCTCTGATCCTGAGGAGTGAATGCCTCTATCAGTGCATATGTGGTCTCAGTGTCTACTGCCTTCGCTGTGGTTTGGGTGTAGGACGAGGATGTGGGGCTGACCATCAATGATGCAGAACCTGTTGCACCCCCTCTTCATCTAAAGCCAGGTGGGAATTGGCCTTCTTTTCCTCCTCCTTCCCAGTAGCAGTCTGCGATAAGGTGGCCACGTCTAACACAGTTCTTGTTGGTGCAGATGAGTTGGTTCTGGGCTGCCCATTTGGCGTCCACCTTGAGTGCGATCGCTGATGTGTTAGGGGTTGTGACCTTAGCCGAGCGGTTGATGCAGTCCCAATGCATTGTGATGCATGCTATGACATCTCCCGAGGACTTGTAGGCATTGAGGGTTGCGACAAGAGAGTCCCACAATGCTGGTAGTGATTGCAAGAGTATCATGTGAAATTCGGTGTCTTTGATTGCTACCCCAATGGAATTTGCCTTCACCCACTTCATTCAGAGGTTGGCAACATGGGCAAGGAGATCATTGCCAACGTGATAGATTATCCTGCATAGTTCCTGCTATGTGTTGACAAGTGCGAGGTCACTCATGATCTTGTACTGGGATACTAGAGAGGTCCAGGCCTCTGCTGCAGTGCCATCAGTTTTGACACCAAGGCCCATGGGGTTCTTGATGTTGTAGCGTAATAGGGCCATTGTCCAGGCATCATGAACATCGTATTTGTCGAAGGAGGGGGTGGGTGATATCCAAGGTGTCTCGGCCATTGTGGGTGTGACTAGTGCGGTGGTAGTGGGAATAGTAATGTTTCCCTCGAGGTAGGCCTTGGCGCCCTGGAGGTGGGTGGCGACTAGTATCGCCTCGCTTCAGTCTAGCCAGTTGGTGCCATCAAATTTCTCCTCGTTGGTGAAGATTGGGGGGTTGGACTAACCCGTGGTGTTCTTTGTAGATGTTATTGTAGGGTAGATGATGGTAAAGTGTTGGTAGAGGAATTGCCTCAATGTTGTTGTGTTTTGTGTCTGTCTGAGTTTGGCCAGGGCTGTCAGGATTCAGTGATGCCGAGATATCGGTTAATGTCAAGTCCACATACCGAGACCCATCCGCCGGCAGTGCCGACCGAGCAATTACTCTA
>QLPG01020341.1:0-12142 GCA_003314385.1 Gomphus sp. MG54 | reverse complement strand
CGGCTATCGTGTCAATATTTAGATGTCGGTCACAATAAGTTGAAATTCACTTGAAACTATACATCTGGAGAAGCCCCATGATTGGGATGTTACGTGACAAGGAGGATAGCTATGAGGTTAGTAATCGGATGATGAAGTGATATTCGAGGACCGGGAACAATTTACTAGCAGTGCAGGTAACTTCAAAGAGCTATCTCCAGGTGTATTTCATATATGCCGTTGATGAGTTTCTCAGGGTTCCGTTCTAGGATAAAGCCTCGTCGAATGTATATTCGTTCATACAAACACCTTTTGTAAGCAAGTGAACCGAGATGGCAAACTCATATCATACATGTGAGCACTCCACTGGCAGAAATCTCCGTGACTCTGTAGTCCAATGGACGCAACTCGGCGAGAGTGCAAGGCCTCGGCTGCACCAAGAGAGAGAAGCAGCTTGCATCGCTAATATTGAGGTTCCAGTTCCGTTGCTGATCACCTGACCAAATTATAGGCGTGACAACCGTCTGAACACTACTTTCATCTCGAATTTTCTACATTAGCGGTCAGTGCTCTGAGTTGAGGGTCAAATGTATCGATATTCTTTCACGGTGACATGATTTAACAACAGGGGTTTTTTGTTGCCTCGTTTTCACGTTTTCGAACCAGAGTCGTCATTGAAAGTTTCTTATTATTTTGTGGCTAGTTAGCCCACATATTTTCGTACCGGATGGCAATTGATTCATATGCGGTCCAATAAGTGATCGTACATTGAATCGGTCCGGGGCATGGTAAGAATGACGATTTTTTCCGCCGCACTTTCAATAGGTTGTTTGAAAATCTGAACGAACGATGAGCCCTTGATGTTATTCCATTAAATTATGACACATTAATATCATCCAACTGTGAAAAGATTAAGCATACTCGGTGTGAACTAAACAACAGCACACCTTGACATTATACTGCATGAGAAGCGATTTAACGAAAAAGAAGACCCCGGAGGGTCCTGAGTGTACACGGTGCGTGACGAGGTAAGCAAGATCGGTAATCGTATACCGACCGACGCTCACATGCCCCTGGTGGATAAACTTGATGCCTTGCGTGCATGAGCAAGACGGTGCAGAGAAGAAAGGCACAGAAACGCAGGGAAGTCGCGTACTAATGAGTTTATTGTATCTGGGGAGATGGGAAGCACACACGCACTTGTAGCCCTCGCAATCCAGGGCATGATCTTCATCTCGGAAAATTCATCCTTTTGCTTGCATTGTGGCGTATGGACGACGACGAGCTGGGAAGAGGGAGCGACGCACCTTGCGAAAAGGCGAGTGTTTTAGGTCACGTGACTGTGGTACCAGCGATTCGGCTGCCCAGACTGCGTGTATCGCAACGAGCGAGGATAAGCAGACATGTTCACTGGGATCCATCCATGTGCAAACACCCAGAACGGCGAGTGTCTGTTGATTGGAGAAGCTTCACTAAGGGCCCCACAGAGCCGAGGGGTGAGCGGATCAGACGAGAAGGCAATTCTTCTTGGTGGACCAGGCGCACCTATAGGCACTTCACGATCCAGCCATCGCGCCCGTCCGTCCGCCCCCCCCCCGGTCCATCCATCGCCGCACTCCTCACAGCTTGCTGCCACGCAAACCCCCTCCCGCAACCGAACCAGCCGCATGTTTCTAACATGTTCGCCAGAAGCAATTCCCACATGCGCCCCGATGAGTCTTCCTCGTTCTCCTCCCCTCACATTGCCTCCCCGATTCCGCAACCATTGATATCCCACAGCAGACTACCGTGGACCTAACTTCGTCGCACAGCCTCCCGCCCAATCCGCCACCGCTCCCGTCACCGCACACTTCGCCTCGATGTCGTCTTCCAGGGTCGAGATCCCGCCGCGCGACCCGCACCTCGCGCTCGTCCTTTGGCCATCCTCATGCGCCCGCACAGCCCGCCTCCAGCGCCCAGCACCACCGGGCGAGGCCGCGTCCCAGGCATCATCTCGCACGAACTATTGGAGTCCATTACCTCTTAACGATATCCTTACAATAGCTAGATGGGCTAAATCAATCGGATCCCCCTGAACCTGGTGTGGTGTCGCGTGCGGCGTCGTTTGACGACACCACAAAAATAAAATTAAAACACAAGGTGAATTCGAATTCGAATCTCGCCACCAATCTCTGGCGTGACCTTTTTTGACTTGTGCTCGTGTCTTGTGTTGTCTTCTCGCAATTCTGTCATCTATTTGCTAAGTTTCTGTTTAGCTGTTTGTCTGTTATCTTGTTTTATCTCTTGTTTTGTGGCTGCGTTTTGTGCCTTCTGGTAATTTTCTTGTTCTCTGGTAATTTTTGTATTTTGTTTTGGCTTTATGGACCGCTTTGTTTTGGTTTGGATTGCTAATTTATATTCCTGGCGGGAGTTTCATCAAATTATCTGCTTAAAAACATACATGGGCAAGAAATAGAATACTGTGATCCTGTGCCTTTTGTATTGCGGGAGTGTTTTTCGAATTGCGGTTACTTCAACCTTTTAGCTTCAAAATTATGTTCAACTGAAACAGAGCTAAATTTCCTAAACGGTCCATTAACACAAAAATACCAGCATAGGCCTCGCCCTACATGAGAATATATACATGAGTCTTATGTACATACTACGATCCCGCAGGTGTTGTTCAATCTCTGTACAAGGAGAGAGATGATATTTAAAGTATTTCAATCGACTCCTATATACAAAATTTCCACCCCAAAAAATACTTGTTCGTATGATTTGAAATGTATCTACCGTGGAGATTCCTATCTGCTAGTGTTAGAGCTGCATTATATGAGAACAACACAATGTCACCCGCTACACTTGGATTATCGGTTTACATGTCTTTTTTGGTGATTTCCCTGCGTTGGGGGCGAACAAAAGTTAACTGTCTGCTGTCTGAGTGAGCCTATGTTCGAATAACATCGGCTTTCGAGTATCATGAACCCGAATCGCCTGATGAATCGTTAGCATTTAACAATTTGCAATTCAAATTCTACAATCTGTTGGGTGGCCACCTCCAACACAGCGGCTCGGTAACAGTTTTCGTCGATCTTCTCATTGTACAGATTCCGGAACGGAATACAGGCAAGCTGATAGACTCAACTGAAGGATGGGTGACAATATGCAAGACAAATAGGACAATGGGGCAACTACATTGAAGATCAAGTTCAATAAATTGCAATGAAAGTCTTTGTTTCCGTGGCGTTTAACCATAAGGTTCATATGTTGAATCGAACCCCAGAGTGTTACGAGACGAATTGGATATTTCAGAGCGAAGTACATATTCTCCGAGGCGGAGCCATTGCGAAGACAGGGACACCGCACACCAACTGCAGGGACACTGTGGTCCGGTGCCGGTAATCCGAGCACGACCTTGTCGGCCATGTGGGCCAAGTGCTCGTGTCAGTGATCAAGAAGGGTGGAACACCAACCCCACAAACACTATGGTCGGCTGCAAGTGATCCGACCATGATCCGACCACGATCATCACAGTGGCATGGCAACGTCTAGGGATAGATCTCGGATCAGTCATCCAAAACAGGAATGCTGGACATAAACCCTGGAGATACTGAATCTGTGGGCCAATATATAACTTCATGATCTTTCACACACCAACAAATCCTACGCTTATTCTCTCCCTCGTTCACTGCATTCTTTGTGAAAAACATCTATATTCATACGCTACACTTTATACAAATCGTTTCTGTGATGAGCTGATGCGGAAAGAATTCTCGTACATTCTACGACATGTTCAGGGTTTTGAATTTGGTAGCTCCATTGTCTTCTCCGTTTCCACAGTTGACTCTGCGCTGATATCGGGCCGGTTCCACCTGGTTACACTAGTCATCACAGGAAGTATTTGTTCTTTAATTGGGAGCCGATCTCAACACTACAGTGATGATCTGAAGACAATAAGAGAAGCAAGCATCTATCACGGAGCCAGACACCCCATTCAGAGGATGTAAACCTGATTTATGGATCAAGAAGATAGTGGCGTCAGCAATGAATTCAGACACTACCACCATCTGTCAATTTTTTTTCCCAAGATCCAACCCACCAATTCCGAGTGAAACTCCGATGTCCCCCCATATACTACCGTCTTCTTCGGATGGCTCCCACAGTCCAACCACCGCTGCCGCTGCCCATTGAACTCCCAGGACAGCCTACCGTAGCATCATTAGCTACCATACTCGACAAACTTAGTACTCTGATATATGGAATCGCTCTCCCTAAGACCAAAACTGCAAAAACTGTAACAATCACTCTTGATGCCCTGCACCAAAGCCATGACCTCATTTCCACAGCCCGATCAACGCTCATTAATTCACATGACCTACAATTAACCAAAGTATATAAGCATCTGGATGCTATCTCCACCCACTTAGGCCTTCCAAACACCATGCAATCCACTGGGAAACCCACCTATGCAGCCATCCTTACCTCACCCACTCTGCCAGCCCCACAGTCAACTCCTGATCCTAAAACACCATTCCGCAATATGAAATTTGACCTCACACTTGCGCAATCTGATCGCAACAATCTGGTGCTCTCAGGTCTGTCTGATGAGGAGCTAGGAGAGGAAATTGCCAGAGCCATTGAAGATGCCGAGTGCTGGTTTGAAACAAAATCATACACACCAGATGCAGATGGGAATGAGGACACAGAGAACATCCCACCACAAATCCGTGCTGCAGGTTGACACCAGAGTGGGGATTTTTGGTACTTGCAGTGAAGCTGAACAAATATATCTTGCCTCCACAGCGCACTGCTGGCTCCCTAAACTCTCTGATCAGCTCTCTGTTGCTCAAAAGACTTTCCCAGTCATCGTTCATGGTATCCCCACTACATTTGATACTTCACAAGACAGCTGCGATGTTATCTCTCTCATTAACCAGAATGACCACTACACTCACAAAACCCAGTTGTCATATCTCCTCATATCACGTATTCCATCTGCTACAGTTCCTAGTAGATAATTATCCCTCACGTAGTAATATTTTTTTGTAGTTAGAGTGCACCATAAGCGCTTGCACTTTGAGCACTATAATTGAATCTCTCTCTCTCTCTCTCTCTCCCCCATATACTAATGTATCTGTACTCCAAAAACTCACCTAACACCTGAAAAAAACTGCAGCCGACAAAAATGCAGCTAATAACGGCTGACTGGTGCCCACACCTCCAAAGCACACATTACAACCGAACTACCACGCAATGTCTCATTTACACAATCATTGAACAAACACCAAAACTTACCCCATCCAACATCAACACTGCAACCAACCCACTCCACTCAAACCCACACTACCCCACGTATGCTGTCGCACTCTCCGCATGCACCACGAGACCAGTAAGCCTGCAGTCATCAATGTTATCCCAGTGCAACCTGGATGCGAGCAACTACTTGTTGACAAGGCCTCAGATGCCAACACTCACTGACTAGTGAACCTGACAGAAACAGGGATATTGAAAAAGGATAGACCTAATCACAGTGACCATCTAACATTGAAAACTGAAGGTAATGGCTGTCAGAATGAGCAAAATATACCTTAATTTACGATTTTTACAAAAACTCACAATATTTATGTATGAACATTCCAAACAATCAACCTATACATCTACTATGTCTCTGAGTTTTCCTGCAATTTATCTGTACTGTATGGATTTGACCATCCCAGTGTGCATATATGCATGGAAACTGGGATTTTGAGCTGGTTTTAGCAATTATCAATTATTGCTACTATCTGTTTTGATGACCTACTCAATCATTATCAATACTATTTTTCTAGTATTTTTACATATTTTTCCTAGACCTTGTTCAGCTTCAACTATGTGTTTTGACAATGTATTCAAGAAATCACTACTCTATTTTTTTTTCAGTATTATTGCTGATGTTTCCTAATTTTCATTTGACCTCTATTGCTTTCCCATCCTGGAGAATGCCCCAGTGAAGTGCCTGTGCAGAGATAAAGGTGATCACACAGGGCCATGTGTGATCATATGGCTAGTTGGAAGATGAGTGTGGAGGAATTCAGTGGGGTAATATGGTATCTAATAATGGAAATTACTTGCTATACAAACCTATAGCAATGTGTGAAAAGTCCAAGAAGTTTGTGCTCAGTGTTGGTTTTATTGGATTTATATTTGCGATTTATGTTGACCTCTCATGCACTGTCAAGTGCTTATTCATTGAAACACTTCAAATCATTTTCCATAGAGACCATGATTCAAATATTATCATTCACATATATAAAATCTCAAGGCCGATTCCAAGAGACATCGCAGACTCAAGAACGGTGAGCATATTAACCATGACTCTGTATGCTTGCAGTTTATATGAAACATTAGGAATTCAACACTGATTCTCCTAACCGGGATTCACATACCTGCTTCACCCTGTTGTCTGGTTTATTCCCTGCTCAGTTATTGGTTCGTACTCAAATGTTAGGCATTTATCCTTCCCGCATATGGAGGATGCTAAGTGATTGTCACAGAGTGTTTTTTTTATTTATCCTAATGCTTTAATTTGTTGTGTACTTGTTTGGTGCGTTCGCAAAGTTGTGAAATATATATTACATCCAAAACAGACTATGATGGATGAATAATCTCACTATGAGAATAAACTCATTGTAAACCCAATGTGTTTCATATCCAAGATAATATTTAAATCCCTGCTCTTGATTACTCTTTATAATTTCTAATTTCCATGAGAATCTTGGACTGCAGTCACAAGATTAAGATCCTGAAGTGTAGAGTAGAAATTTATTAGAGAATTTCTGCCAATTGAGACAGACAAAAAAATCAAATCAAATCATCTTGTTTTCTAGCAGTTGGGCAGAGTCAAAATGTGATCGCTATTTTGAACTACAAAAAATGGATTATATACTACAGAAGCACAGGCAGAATACAAATTTGAGACAGAATACAGGATATATCCATCATACATGATATCAGGCAACTGAAATATATTTTACAGTGGTTGGGAAGAAAAAGACAACAAAGAGCAATAATGTATGAAAAAATACATGCATAGGGCCTCTGCACCTCCAAAGAAACATGTTTGATGAGGGTGAGGGATGGCCAGGCCTCTGCTGGTCCTACAATGCTTGAGTACAGTTAGGCACCTTGCAACTGCCAAATCAGGATAGAATGATAATGGTGATGATCGGAGAGTTCAGAGTCAATGGAGATGATGGAGGATGATAAATTGCACCAACAAGTCTTGTCAGGGGTGAGACCTCCATGGTTCAAATTTTCTTGAATGTGTCTTGCATAGAAGGCCATGTCAGAATAGCAGCAGTGCTGCACAGAATGGTGTCGAGAAACAGGTCATGAGATATACATGGGCACAGAACACAAGCACACTGTCTCGAAACAAGATTAGGAAGATCAACCATGGCTGATAAAAATTTTATCATAACAGAGACTGGGAAACAATTGGTGACTAGGCTCAACAATCAATCTGTAAAACAAACAATAAGAAAGGGAAAAAATATTTCAGACCAGTATCTTGACAACATGCTGCACAGACAAATGGACAGCATAGCAAACTCCTGATCTAAAGACAGATTTCTCCTGGGGTGGGTTCCAAGTCCTGGAAGAGTCAAAGGGAATGACAGGATTGACAAGCAAGAAAAGGCTGCAACACAGGATAACACCAGCAAAGAGTACATGGTCCTTATCAAGCGCAGATGTATACTACTGGCAAAACAAGCCATTCAAGCTACAGATGTACCAGAAGGAGATAACACAGGAGACAACAGTTTTGTTCACCAAGCCCCCCAACAGCAGCGGACAGAGAAGACAGAGAATAACGAGAAGGAAGAGAACACATGAGAATAAAAAATGACGGCATCAGGAACGGTAGGCCGAACACACAGTCAGGAGCGGCATATCGAACCTCCCCCTCCCCCCCAACAAAGCACGGAACCGCCCATGGTGCGCTCGCGAAGATAGAGAATGCAAATGTACCAAGTTATTCCCACAGCACATATCCGATCCGTCTTACATAGAGTCTCACCCTAAAGGAGGAAAATTTTGAATAAAGAAAAAACTCAGCACGACAAGTAAGATGGAGGGCGTCCAGGGCTTGGAAGAGCCAGTTATCAAATTTGGCTTCACGTATCATTCCAAATTTGGAGTTTGGTCTCGTGGTCGGTGAAGGACATATGAAAGTGAGATCACATAAGCTAGATAATTAACAAGTGTGGCAGAAATATTTCATTTAGCACCCCGGCTCTCATGTATGCCCCGATCCTCTTTCTTTTTGAATAGTTTGCCACTGCATATTTCCTTTCGCATCAGCATCACAATGTTCTTTTGCATTAACTCACCAAATGGAACACGGATATGCAGCCGACTCTGAGTGTCGTTTTTCGTGTCTTTTTGCATTCGCACGTATAGTGAACTGCGTGCCACTGTAAATCCACCTGTCATCATTTCGAATAATCAAGCTTCCAAGGTACTCACCATGCGACACACTCATATAGTTTCGTGATGCCAAGGTGTTCGCAAATATGTGGGTACGCCAGCCGTTTTCCAATAAATAGTACCCCGATACAATCGGGCCATGTGCAACGGAAACCCACTCTCTTTTGGTCAGAGTCTAGCACAGCCTCCAACCATCGATTCATTTCCTCGTCCTCTGTTCCAGGGAGACGGCGATATGCATGAGCCACACTCTCAGTTTCAGTGACATTTTCTTGGGGGTCTGTGGCATATAACTCTGGTTTTTGGAAGCAACCTACCGGAGGATAGTCGCTATTGTCGTTACTTGGAAGACCCTGTGTAAGGTCAGGGTTAAAAGGTGCTTGGTCGCCCATAGGAAACAAGGACACGTCCGAGTCGGTTGATTGTGAGAACAAAGGGAGGGATTCTATGTTTGAAGCATTTGATAGCCAGTCTGTGACAACATTTTCAGCCAGCGGCGGATAGGTCTGCGCAGTGGAGACTATGGTTGAAGGATCAGTCGATCAGTTCACATCTCATAGGCCGAACGTACAATCAAAATTATTAATCCCCATGCATCGCCATAACTCGTCATCTTGAAGGGGAGGAGGCATAGAGTCTGACATGGTCAAAGTGCAGCCTTTGGAAGGATGACTACGACTTCACCTAGGATTGATCTTTAATACGTAGCGGATATCACTCAATCGACGGGGAGGATTTGTTAGCAGGTAAAAGGAGCGAGTATTTATATACCAAACTCAATGACGCCTCCCTGTGAGATCTTCAAGCATGTATGGCAGCGCCAAATGATACTTGAAGCGACGTTGTGTGTCTTTTATTAGAAGAAACCCTCCAATTCATGGGGTCTATTTCTTAATAGGTAAAAGTGAGCGATTAATTGAGTACCAAACTCAATCACCCTTCCCTGAGACATCTTCACACATATGCGACACGGGAACATTAAATCATCTTTACGGAATATCATGTACTTCTACTGGAGGTCGTGCTTGATAAAGTTCGTCGATGTTATTGAAAGCTTCAGAAGCCATAGTCAATACACTGAGCCTGATGGTGTTCTTTTTCGTTTTTAACGCCGACTCCCATTTTCGCTTAACATTACATATTACATCCGCGTCCGGAGGAGCATTATTAACACCGCCTCCCTCTTCGCGCCGATGGTTATTTATAATCCTCATAGAGTCGTACCAGTACTTCTGCTCGTCAAGATGTGGTTTGAGTCACCTCGTAGTTGAGTGAGCTGAGCCTCGTATGATGCCTAATGCGTTACTCCAAGTAGATGTGTCCTCCCTGACTTTCTCATGATAACACTCACATGTGGGTGCGTGTGAATGACCGCATCCCGTTTAATTGGCTTAATAGCCACCATCAGAAAGAAAGACAATTAATTGGCTCAATAGCCATCTGTAAGAAGCACGTTTAATTGACTCAATAGCCGCCATCACCAAGAAGCACGTTTAATTGACTCAATAGCCCCCATCAGACAGAAACACGTTTAATTGGCTCAATAGCCGCCATCAGAAAGAAGCACGTTTATTTGGCTCAAGAGCCGCCATCATCAAGATCACCGCTCCGCTTCAGTTCAGCCGGAGCGTCTTTACTATAAGTTCCAGTCTTCTGATACCTCTCCGATGGTTGCGACCGGGATCATCCGTAGCGGTCTATATATCCCATTGGTCGGCGCAATCAGTCGTAAGTTGTGTGTCCCTTATGCACTCTCATTGAACTTGCCATTGACCTTAGGCACCTATGGATTTCTTTCGAGAGATTTGTGCGACTCGCACGTACTCATTGTCTAGAAATCTAAATAATATCTCAGTCGTTGATAATGCAACTCATAATTCATTAATACCTAAATAATATCTACAGATGCATCAGTACAGTGTATCTAGGTTCGAAAAACTAAATGTCTCACCTCAGTCATTGGTGTTGAAACGAGGGGCAGAAGGAGCGGGAAAGGGGAGAGGAGGATAGTGGTAGAGCGGGAGAAGAAGAGGCCAGAAACAGGAATGGGCAGATAGGATGGCCGAGGAAGATGAAGAAAAGGAATCCGAAAACACAAAGACATTAGTAACAAAGCATAGACAGAACAACTGATATGACTTACGCAACATAACGGCTCAAAAAGGAGGGATGACAATGTTGGATACTATACGTGTGCAGGCAGCAGGAACGGAAGGGACATAGGAACAAGGCTAGAGGGCGAGATGCGAAGGAATAGAGCAGGGTCAGCAGAGAGAAAGATTACGGTGGATAAAGAGATGGACTTACACCATAGAGGACGACACACGGCTGCACCGGAATGTATACATGCGATATCTGAAGAGAGGGAATGATGAGATATGAATGAATTCCGATCGAAGTAGGATCCAGGGTAGATACTGACCAAGGACAATGAAGATTGCATGGCACAGCATATTCAATACGAGGACGCAGTCGATGATGTGGAAGGGGAATCAGAAATCAGGGCGGCGACCCTGCATCCAGATCGAGAAGGCCGCCACTGCATTAGGAAAACTCTATTTTTCACACTAATTTCCATTTAGATATAAAAACTAGATAGTTACTAGAATATACTTTACTTCTAGTCCCATCTGTCTCTTGATCGATCGTTGTACTCGACGCCTCTGTGTGTAATCAAGTTCTCAAAACTATACATATTTCCATCGCTTGTCGAATGCCCGGATACACCGGGGTATTGGTTCTAGGTGTAGTGCACAGTAACTGCATCATTTATACGCATACATTACTACACGTCGAATGCCCCACAGTTTATATCTCGATTCTACCGACTGTATGCCACCTTTCTGGACTGGCACCTAAAACCATCGATACACACCAGGCATATCACCGCATATATAGAAACAACAAATCACATGCAAATGATAAAAACACAGAAAAAACACCAACAAAGTTACATATAAATATATTCCCATTTCCCCTGACTTTTAACTAATAATTGGCAATTTGACTGAGGAGAGACAAACTGTCTACTGCTCTTTATACTACCAGATTGTGGAATATTACAATAGGAAATGTGCAGTAATTGAGACAATGATAAATAGAAAGAATGTGAAAAATAAAACACTGAAGAAAAAAACAAATGTATCCTATGTGGATACATGTCATTGGTAATGCCAGAAATATCTGATTCTGACACTCCCCCATGCACAGGACTTAGCTGAAGTGCTGTGTGTAATTTTTTGAGTCAAGGTTGTGGCAAGGGTTTGGTAAATGTATCCACTATGTTGTCTTCAGTAGGACAGTATAGGAGATCAAGTGTCTTGTTACGGATTAGGTGCCAGATGAAGTGAAAATGAATATCGATGTGTTTCATTTGTGCATGGAACTTGTTGTTTGATGCCAATGAGATTGCATCTTGATTATCACAATAAATTGGAATGGGAGATGGTATAGGTCCATATACATATCTCCTCTAGGAAAGCTCGTAAATAAAGTACTTCCCGAGCCACTGCAGTGAGTGCAATATATTCGACCTCAGCAGTGGAGATCATGATAATAGATTGTTTTCCTACATTCCATGCTACTGGAGATCCATGAAGGTAAACCATATATCCTGATATCAAATGTCGATGTGGTTGAGAAGCCCAGTTGGCATTGACATATGCTGCCAATCTAACATCACTCATTCCCAAAGTTAGTTGGAAATCTGCTGTAC